>CAKALU010063160.1:0-46387 GCA_916700995.1 Hozukius guyotensis
TGCTCTGGCTCTATCTATTTGGTGTGGAGAGGAGGTTGTGTTGCTCTGGCTCTACCTGTTTGACGTGGAGAGGAGGTTGTGTTGCTCTGACTCTATCTATCTGGCGTGGAGAGGAGGTTGAGTTGCTCTGGCTCTACCTGTTTGGCGTGGAGAGGAGGTTGTGTTGCTCTGGTTCTATCTGTTTGGCGATGTTGGGAAGCTGCTTGACATCCTCCTGGATCCAGCTTCTCACATTATGTTCACATTATATGTATTCATTTTTGTCATATGGATTGCCTATTTTATATTTTCATTATGTTGTTACTCTGTACAAACGACATCTATTGCACATCTGTCCATCGTGGAAGGGCGATCCCTCCTCTGTTGCTCTTCCTGAGGTTTCTTCCATTTTTTTTATTTTTTCCCTGTTAAAAGGTTTTTTTGGGAGGGGAGTTTTTCCTTATCTGATGAGAGGGTCGCACTGTAAAGGACAGAGGGTGTCATATAGTGATGGGAATTACGGCTCTTTTTAGTGAGCCAAATCATTTGGCTCAGCTCACCAAGAAGAGCTGGCTCTTTCGGCTCCCAAACGGCTCTTCATTGTACCACTTCTGCCTTTTATAGTTCAGCCAAATTTAGCGCTGTTTTGACCTATGATTAGTAATTGTGCACATATATCACTTAAATTATTAAATTTAATTATACTAAACCTTATAATTTCCAGAATACCATAATTTTACATGCTGCTTCGTTTCCGACTGTCTCTCATCTTGTCTGCTATTCGCGCACCGCACTCCTCTCTCTTTCTCTCCTCCTCTCCCTCCTGCTCTTTACCTGTAGACCGTCAGTGTGCCGCACACCCCGCCCCTCCCTGCTTGATGGTATGATCCTTGTCTGTCATCACCTGATTGGTCGCACGGACGTCATTAACACAACATTCAGTCACAGTCAGTGCATGGAGTGCCCGTGGCGCAGAGAAGATCATCCTATCGTTCTGCCTTGAATTAAGAAAGAAAAAAAAAAAACGGCTCTCGGACGAGAGTCGGCTCTTATCGTTCACTTAAAAGAGCCAGCTCAAAGAACCGGCTCATTAGCAACGAACACATCACTAGTGTCATATCCTGTACATATTGTAAAGCCCCCTGAGGCAGACTTGTGATTTTGGGCTATACAAATAAAATTTACTTGACTTGACCTGATACAATTGTGAGGAGAGTAATTATGTATAAAAAGAAGGGGCCCAACATAATAAGAGTTGTTGATGAAAGTCAGGAGAGTGAATTACTGTTTGGTATATTATTGACAGTTATTATTACCAGTTTCTCTGGAAGGTAATCATGCATGCGCAGTTGCTGCCTTCGCCAAGGCAGGGATGATAATTTAATTTCTCTGGGCAGAGCGCGAACACACCACCGGTTCTCGCTGCATAGCCCAAGCCCACTTGGATAATGTGTTTATCTGTTAACTAACATGAGGCGTCTAGTACGACTTTTTTTCTCTTAAATGTAGGACTTTATTCTCATAATATTACGACTTTTTTTCTCGTAAATTTAGGACTTTATTCTCATAATATTACGACTTTTTTCTCGTAAACTTATGACTTTATTCTCATAATATTACGACTTTTTTTTCTCGCAAACTTATGACTTTATTCTCATATTACGACTTTTTTTTTTGTAAACTTATGACTTTACTCTCATAATATTATGACTTTTTTTCTCATAAACCTATGACTTTATTCTCGTAAACCTATGACTTTATTCTCCTTAATTCTCGAAATCTCAGATTTATTTATTTTTCCTCAATGTGGCCCTAATGCTCCTTCATACAACATAATAAGTAGTAGTTGATGAAAGTCAGGAGAATAAATCACTGTTGGTTTATTATTGACAGTTATTACCAGTTTCTCTGGAAGGTAATCACGCATGCGCATTCGCTGCCTTCACCAAGGCAGGGATGATAATTACATTTCTCTGGACAGAGCGCGAACACACCTCGCTGCATAGTCCACTCTGGATATATGTGTTTAACTAACATGAGGCGTCTAGTACAGAGATAGATTGTTTTAGCCTCTTAACGTTGTGTTTCCTCACTGGACAGCGTTTGTTTCAGCTGCCGTGGAGCAGTTGCCACGCAGGCCGCGGATCGGGTCTTGTTGCTGGGAGGAGACCATCCAGACTACGAGCACTACTAGCATTATTAGCTGCTGGATACGATGCTCCGCTGCGGCTGCTGTATTCTCCACACAGCAGCAGGCCACTGGAAAGCGAGGCAGGTGTTTGGATAATCTGTTTACTCCTTCCGGACGTAACTGAAGGGTGACTTGGCGACACCACCACCACACCTTTCCAGGTAACGTTAACGTCTTCTCCAGCTAGCTCAACGTCATTAACGGGGCCGTTGAATGTAACGTTACAAGCTAATGGTAGCTAGCTTTACATTTGCATACATGGCCGTTTAGCTAACCTAATGTTAGGCAAATGAGGTTCTTCTTTGAGGTTACCATAACACCAGCATATTAATGTTACAAATAAAGCTAACAATAAAGATATAAAGCAAACCACGTAGCTGTTTTCATGAAGCCAGCAGCATTGGGGCCGTTAGTGGTAACATACTGGTGAAAGGTGGGCAGGTAACGTTGAGCTAATGCTACAGGTAACTTTAATATAACGTTATTATTATTATTAACTTTTTTCTGAGGTTAACTTCAGTTTTCTGGAGAAACCATAGTATGTGACAAGCAGGTGGGTGCACTTGTTGTCCCTTCAAAATCACCATCACCATCCTATCATAATTAATGTAATTGGAAATTACTTTTTGGTAGATTAATTGTAAATATCAGTAAGAATATATGTCCATCGTGTTGAAGTCTAGCAAAAAAAAAAGTGGCCACTGATGGGAATGTCTAGGAAAGAAAACATCAGCCCTGAAGGGGCAATTGAAAGTGAAAGTGCTCTGAGTTTCATAAGATAAGATAAGATATTCCTTTATTACTAAAGGGGATAGTGCAAAAAACAAGATGCATCAGCTAACACAGTAAAAAAGAGCTAAACAAAGTGTAACAAAAAATGAACCATTTAAATAGAAGGAAGTATAAAAAGGAGCAGTATATACAGTATTGACAATAAACAGACTATTAACAAAATTGCACAAGTGGAAAATGATATTGCACAGTATGAATTACACCTGAGTAGTACTGATAGACAGTTTGTGTACAGTGGTATAGATATCATTTAGTTGGTGGAGGCATTGATTAGAGGCATTGATAGTGGAGGCATTGATTAGAAACAAGTCTGCTAGACTTACTGCAGATGGTCTGTAATAGTAATACTACTTTTTGATTGCAGAGCACTTTTTGAAACAAGGATGCTTCAAAGGACTAAAAACAACAAAAATATGACCCATTTAATCAGAGTTAGAAGAGACAAAACACTTTAAATTAAGTCACTGAGACAGTCTTTAGTTGTGAGTTTTGTTTTGTTGCAGGATTTGAGGTTTATCAATGTGAGGATGGAGGTACTTAACTTAACAACTATCAGTAAGATCCCTCAGGTTTTTATGGTCAAAATGTACTTTCTGCAAGTAATTTTGGTTCAAGCAAGTTAATTTCTTGAGACTTGAGAGTTGGAAGGAAAGTTACTGACCAACATCCGTTACCTTTTGCTCTGCAGTTGTGAACTAGTACACAACTCACGGTGCACTTGCCGAAATGTACATAATGACCAGAAAGTTTCATTCTTGTATTCAGCACTGTTCCTATAGGTTCATTTAAGTAGTAGATACAGCAAAGACGCTGTCTCCTCTCTGTCATCAAGCATTCGACTTAATGAATGTGATCACGCCTGTGAGGATACTACTTTGGTACTTCTGTCTCAACAACAGATGCAAGCCTAATTGACTACAAAAGGGAGGATTAGCAGCAGCACCCAAAACAGTACTTTCCTTTATAATCAACAAACGCAAGATGAGGATTTTCTTTAATTATTTATTGAAGAATCACTCAAATAGAGCATCTAGCCACTCACAAGCCATGCCAGTGAGATTGCATTGTTATTGTGGATTGCTATGTGTCCTGTTATTTGACTGTGTTCCTTTTACTCAGCATTATGTTCAGTATAATTGTGACTGTAACATCCTATTTATTTTTATTTTTAAGGATGGATGTTGATTTGTGTGCTGGCGGGGACAGTACCAGGAGAAAAGTGGATTTGGTTGGGGTTGCAGAGGGCACAATGGAAGTCGTACCGTTGGAGATGTACGACTCTGCCAGAGCAAAAATAGCTGCCAACCTGCGGTGGCTGTTTGCCAAAGCCTATGGCATTGGTAAGTAATTTAATTTACATTCATGCTACACAAATGCTAAGTACCTTTTTCTTTTTTAAATTTACACTCGGCTATACGGCTTACTTACTAAATGATATCTATATATCTACAATTACAGATTTAACAGGTAGCACATTTGTGACCAGAGAGAGAGAGAGAGAGCGCTATCTGCAGCATATTTTCCTCATATTCTCATTGTTATTTCAGATGTTATTGTTGCAACAATGTGTTTACTCTTATCCAAATACTGCCATCAGCAGATTGTGTAAATCTAGCTTCAGTAGTGAAACATTGACAGGAAAAGAGAAAGAAATATTTATGTATGTGAGCGCTTGAGCCAACACTAATTCCCCCATGACACTTGGCAGCTGAAGCCTCCCTCACTGACTCATCAGATCCTCTCATTCTTGTCGGTTGGCCAGTGAGATTGAACCCAAAACAGACTGAATGACGGGTACTGAGGACGATTAGGCTATATTTGTTAGACTGGACTCAGAGCATGGAAAATACTGATCTGCACTTCCTGTCACTCACACTCCCTGTTAAGATGGTATCAGCATTAGTAACTGGGCCTTTAGGCCAGATTTTCCTGTCCTGTCTGTACTTGCAACAGTCGAGCCTTGAATACATTTCAGGTCAGGACGAGTTGAATGGATTTTAGGACAACCCTGAATGAGCCATTTCCCTGTGGCTGCAGAACTAGCACAAAAACAAACAAACAGCGCTATCACTAAGGGTGGGAAAAAAAATTTGATTCACCTATGTATCATTTTTTTTTAATGCCAGAATTGATATATTTGCGTCATTTGAGTCTATGCGGAGGTAAAAGGAAGTTACCGCTTTTATTGTTGTAGTCTGAGTCATATCCGTTCCGTATTCTTCAACCAAAGGGTCCACATGGATATGACCTGCACCCTCACATTTTAAATCCAAAGTGGTAAACACTACACATACAGTAAAGTATGGAAACACTTTGAGTTTCAGACATTGTCAGGAAAAGCAGAGCTAAACATCATGGCTAAAGCTGCATGCTAACTCTGTCATGGACAGGAAACGTTGTCGGATTGTAACATGCAGTCAAGCCAGCGAAGTGGAGTTGTTGATGGACAGAGGATTGGGAGACGGCGAAGGCAGAGGGTCCACTGGCCAAGCACCACATAGATCTGCTTGCGCACTTTCACTTTGCGCACGAGCAGATCCGTTTCATCAGCAGAAAATGGCTCTCTTCTCCAATTTGTCGATCCGCCTTTCAAGATGACACTCTGATTGGTTTAATTCCTGTCACTCCGCAAACACAACTATGATTAATTAAGAGACTAAATACAACCCCTTTACTCCTTGCGCTTTACTTTATGCCCAGATTATGTGCCTTTTAACTAGCAAAAGTGGAGTTGGACTTGCCCGAAATGCACTTGCACCATACACTTTAGACCATGCGCTATAGATTGTTAAAATAGAGCCCTATGAATTATTATAAGGCTGTGCAGTCCATTGTTTCTTTGTGCATGCATACCTATATATTAACCATGAGGAAAGACTGTCTTGTGTGAGAATGTTGGCCTAATTTATCTCTGAGAGCCTTCGCTCACATCATACATTTTTAACCTCTAAACTCAGACATGGCAACAGGGAACATCCTGACTGTTTGGCAGGTGTTTAAGCACCCGTCCGAAAAGGTCACAGCCATTAATATCACAAATGCCGCCATTGTTTTACTGCAGGGCTGCTCTTTACCTTTTGGTGTCTCCTCCTTGTAGAAGTTAAACTTAGTCAGTGTAAGCTGATGCACAAGGCCCATCATTCACTGCTTTGCATGTCTGTTGCATCAGTGTAGTCAATCCATCATTATTTCAGAGCCTCTTAAGCTTTCCTCTGTATTCTGCGGTCTCGTATATATCTGCGGTCATTACACAGATTTCCTAATGCCGCTGAAGCATTCATATTAAATAACTGACAGTGAGATTGAAGTTTTAATGGTAATCCAGGTTATGGATGAAAAGCTATTGTCTCTTTTTTTAGCCCTAAACTCTATTTGCTCTAAGGTTAATTACATGGGCTCATATTTTCTTCATACCAAAGCTCGTAGGCATTTGCTTGCTCAGTTCACTGTCTGCCATCATAGACCCTGGCTAACGATGCAGGCTTAAAGATGGAGCATAACAACATCTCCGAAAACGATGCTGAGATGCTGTTCAGTTGCAGTAGAAAGCACACATTGGCCTCAAAGCTTTGTCAGCCCAGAGGGAGGCAACTCTCAGGTGCAGCCGCAATTATCTTCCTCCCATGGGAGCTGAATATACTAGACCCATTTGATTTTCACCCTCATATGGTGTCCTCTACGTTGCTAATGCTGCACAGATGTTTGCTCGGCTCGTGCAAGGACCGACAGACACAAACGGTGCCATGTAAACAGTTGAAGTGACGTAGTTCATTTTAAACAAGCGTTGTTGGGTGGGTTGTCAGGGATTCAGGTGCATCTGATGTGTATTCATCAGCGTGCGTTCCCTGTTAAGTGTTTGATCATGCGTGTCTATGTTTGTATACATCACGCTCTCCGGTCCTACTGCCCTCTGCGTGTGCCACAGCTGCTCCCAGCCTGAGCGACAGACAGACAGATAAAGCAAGAGTGAGCACCTGTCACGGTTGCAGGCACATTGCCGGTCCTCCTTACCCTGCCCTACCCTGCTTGTGCCGATCGTGTTGTGGCGCTGATCACGGTTGGCTGACTCTGCTGTAGCACATCCTGGGTCTTGCTGCCAGACCCTATCCTCATGCTCCACCCCATCCCAGTTAGTACAGTTTTTCAGCCTGGTGGCAGGAGGGTGGGGGGCAGCTGCCACACGACATCAGTGTCTGTGGAATGAAGTCAAACGTGAAGTCTCGCCCCAGCCAGACCCCTTTGTTTTCACACACAATCATTCCCCCTGTTCTTAAGTCTTTATATACTCTGCCGCAGCTCTCCAGGAATGACCCCACGCTGCTGGGTGTTGTGCATAATAGATTAATGCTGTTGTACAATGACATCCTTATTTGCACCATGTGTACGGTGGCAGACAGCATATTGGTGAGGCGTGTGTTGTTGTAATGCTTGTGGAAGACAGTGTGTGCAGGATTGATGTGATCTGAGGCCTGTACTACGAAGCAGGATTTGCGGTTAGCGAGGTAACTGCAGGGTTAACTCTGGGTTTTCCGTCCTACGAAGGTGGTTCACTTCTTACCGGAGTAGATCGTCATGGTTAACTGATGCTGAACACATAACCTGCTCTTGAGCAGGTTTGCGATAAGAGATCAACTCGTATATAAGCACTGCTTACTAACCAATCAGAGCTCGGTGCGCATATCGTATGATAATATTACACAAATACAAAGAAGTTAAAGTCATAATCCATGCTAACACGTTTTTCTTAATTTAATAGTTGACAATTAATCGATTAGTTGTTGCAGCTCTAAAAAGCTATCGTAGACATGTGAATTACAGAGGCTGTATTTTCTATTGAAAGGTATTGTGACTGGAAAGCAGAATCTCAAAACTGGGCAGCCTAAACTGTCTTCGCTAGTTCGTGTTTTATAATTTATTCTTTGCCAACATATTTTATATATTTCTCAACCTAGTTTGTTGCCTCCTTACTTTTGCACTTCAACATTTGTGCTTTATGTATTATCATCTGCAAAACCAGCTAGAAGATGCTGCCTGCCTTCCTGTTTTCGTGAGCAGGAGGTTGCTGACGAGTGGCTCCCTTTATCCCGCCAGTCACAGCAGACTAAGAACACATACACATACAGCTTATGCTGCGTTACTGGAGCTCTGGCACAGTTCAAAACAGATTCAACAGCACAGGGTTTTTTCTATCACCACACCGTTTTGTGTAGTGCAGGATTTTGGACAGGTTTTGTGCATCATTTTAGGTGTATTTTAAGCCTCTGTGTGGTTTACATTGCAGTATAAATTTGGTTTGTGCTTGCCTGAAGTCAAGTGCTTCATCCCTTGCCCTTATATGGCTGTGATTTCTGTTTTTGAGAGTGACTTCACATCCAAAGCAACAGAATCTCTTGTGTAGGTCATTGTTTTCTTTTAGTTTTTGTGGATCCAGTACAGTGGAAACTGTTTATAGTGATCATGGTTACAGTGATCAACTGCTTATATGGATCAAAAAGCTAGGGACAGAATCATACATGACATCTGGAAAAACATTTTAAAACTACGTTAGACTAACGTTAATTTAATTTTTGTTTTGTTTTTACTTTACTCCCTTGATACTTTGCCTCGCGGACCGTCTGCTTTCTGGCTGGATAAGTGAGGCTGATGCTGCGTGCACAATGTTATCGTGACAGGAAAAGGAAAGTCATCCCTGAATAAAAAACAAAAGCGCACAGGGAAAGCACCTGCGGGTGAAGCTGCCCTCATCATGTGGATTGATAATGCCTGGTCACGTAATGCCCCCAAAGTAAAACTTTTTCCGACTCCCAACCTTCAATAAGCGGTTTCCACTGTATTGTTAAGTTAGTGCTGGCAAAGTCCACCGTGTCACCTGAGAGGCCTGCTCTCGCTGAGGACTCGGCTTAGCAAGGATCCGTTTCCCAATGTACTCCTGAGGCAATAAGCTGTGACTTACAATCACAAATGGCCATGTTTGCTCCAAGTAAACTGAAGCTGGCATAGAACAAATATAACAAGTTGTTGCATTCCTGTAGCCTGTTGACACTGTAGACGTTTAATGGGTGTAGGCTGAGGCAGACAAAGATGCTGGTGTTAAAGGTGCTTGCCAAGCACCATTATATTCCTGCGTCATCATACAGTAACATATTATGTTGTTATTTTACCAGCTAACCCAAATGTCTGTCTTCAATCCAGGTCACAACAAAGCTAAACTGCACATACTGCTTTAGGAGCACTAGCAATGCCACATGGTTCACCTAACCACTCTCTCCATTGCAGATCATATTCCAGAGGACTTAAGGGACCCGTTCTACACAGACCAGTACGACCAGGAACACATCAAGCCGCCTGTCATCCGCCTGCTGCTGTCCTGCGAGCTCTACTGCCGTGTCTGCGCCCTCATCCTCAAGACGGAGCAGGCGGCGTCTCTTCAGTCCCACATGTCCGTCATCCAGTCTCTGTCCAGAAAGGGCATATATGTCGTGGAGAGTGACGATACACCCGTCACAGATGAGGACCTGGCTTGCGTGCCCATCAAAATGGTGAGTGGATGGACTTAAGGTTGGGATGGATGTGTTGGTAGCCGATGGAGAAAGGGTCTTTCAATCTCTGTGTACACTAATTGACCATTTTCAACTAAAGCTGCTGCTCTTGGTGAAATTAAAAGTAAATTTTACTGATATGTTTATACTCCTATTGTTGACCTATTCAACAACCAGGCAGGCCGTGATATTGAAGTAGTTTTTACCAAATGTAACTTGTAGCACAGATTGCCTGTCAGAGAGGAAGGAAATCAGGCCAGAAGCTGTCACAACTTTGCACATTACCTGTAGCATCCTCAGCTCTTCCTGCTTCTCATGTATTATCTTACCACAGTGAAATCATTGGAAGAGGCTACTGCATTTATCCTCATCCAGCAGTGCAATCAATCTCAACCACTGGGAACTGTGTAGAGTAACTTTGAAATCTTGTGGATAGGCATGAAAATGTTTCATCATACACTGCGTATAAGTGAGTTTCAGACATTCTTTTGCAGCTTGACTTAGTGAAACAGACGATTTGGCTGAATCCTTATCATTTTTTATTCAAATTAGGAGGTGGAATTTGACTGTTACTCATGCTAGTTGTGTGAGGACTATAATGCAAGATAGGGCTGTGATTAGAGCTGGTTGTGTGTTGTTTCCAGTCTGTCTTGGGACTTATTTTTGCTCGTAAAAACATTTAATATGTTTTTCCCGCATCTGTTCTTTCTCCTGTTGTTAGCCAAACATTAAAACCTGTTTTCATTTTGTATGGGCACTTAATATTGTAAAGCTGGATGTTTTTATGATATTTTCACAGCATCCTCTCTGCTGGATTTTCCACATATAGAACTATCTGATACCTTATTACTTTGTCAAAGATTGCAGCTTCTATCTAGTTCATGAAAAAAATAATAATACAAATCCTTATAAAAAATGCGGCTTGTGCCCTCTCAGAACAGGCAGTTTAATCATCAGTGTTAAGAGGGTTACTCTTGTGCTAATACTTCTTAGAATGGGTTTTATTGTTGGTGATTTTTTTTTCCCACCTGCAATTTCCTCATCTGTTAAGAGCATTTGCTGAATGCTGGCACTTGAAAATCTTGCCCTTTTGTCCTTGAATGCCCAGTTTAAATGCCTTTCATCCAGCCCGTACTGACCCTTTCTGTAGTCCCCATACGGGTGATCAGCTCTAAGACAGGTTAAATGTCCTCAGTGTGTAACCCACATCCTGTCGGTCATCAGCACCACGTCACAGCGTAGTGAATGAAGTACAGAGCTGTGGAGTAACCCACCACCTCCCTCCACTGTAGCAATGAGATCCGATGTCTCACAATTTCACCAAGAGCACTTCACACCGGATAGAATGAACGCCAGCCTGCTCACTTGCTCTCAGCCATCTTCCTACCCGTTTGTTACCATGGAAACCAGCAACGGTGTTGAACGGAGCCTCCTCTCTGCAGGCTGTGCCCTAGTCAGGGATGTGCGTCTGTTTTTTCCTGTTAGCGCCCTGACAAAATAATCCACGCAGGCCTGTGTGTAAGCAGCCAGACACAAAGCGGGGATGGAAAATCCTGAGCAGGACACCGCTTATCTCTGATAGACTGTTGGAACCCCCTCTCTCCTCCCAGTTTGCTGACTTGACAAGGCGTTTCCATAGCAACTCGCATTTTTGTGTGAATGAAACAGCTTCTGTGCCTGCAGACAGTTCTTCCGCACTCTTTTTGGGGCAACAGCTGGGGCTTGTAAAACCTTGAGAAGCTAGCCATCCTCTTGAGTCCACTTAAACCTTTGTATGTGTGTGTGTGTGTGTGAGTGAGTGTGCACACGCTGTCTGTCTGTCATACACACAGACTGACAGACACCTCTGGGCAACAGCAGCCCTCTCCATGGGGCTCCACACTGCACTGATAAAGGGCGTACGTGTTGGAGGAGAACAAAAGATTTAACAGCACATCATGCTATAATATTGGCCCTTTTGTTTATTTATTGAGCACTACTTATTGACACTTGGGTGGTAAAATAATACAGGAGTCATGTTGCACATATATTAAGCCTCTTCTCTTCATATTGAACTGCATATTGAACTGAAAATGTTACCTATTTTACCCGTACCTGTGTATGAAAACTAAAACCTGACATAGGAAAAGATTCAAACCTTAGAAATAAGATCAGGGTTTTGATAAACCGGAATTATCCTTTAAATGACGTCAGTGCAACCGCAGTTATGAACGGAGATCTGCCTGTCTAAAAGGAACAAGAATTTATCTGAAATTCCTGAAGGCTTATGATTAAATCTCCTTTTGAAAACAGCTCAGCAAAACAGTAGCTACTGTGTGAGTGAATCCAGTAGAACCTGAGCAGCCTTTAATTTCCTTTATGCACTATCTACATCATTTTTAACTTTCCCCTGTCTTACATCTTACGGTCTAGGTTTGTCTAGAAGTCGATTTTCACTGAGGTGATGTCCATGTAGGTCATGCTGTGGTGAATGCTCTAAATATCTCTCATTCGTTATGTTAACAAGCCTAATCTCTGTGCACTTCCACTACCAATTGGATTAGGCCAGGAGCACATTACACAAAGCACTGACTGAAACAATGGCATGTATGTATTTGTTCTGTATTGGATTCAGGTGCTGCATTATTGTGATGTTGTGGACAAGGAATAACCCTTTAGTAATAGACTTTTACATAGAATGAGAATGAGATTCAGAAAAAGAGACTGACTACCAAAATTGGGTTTTGCCAGCTGGGGACAAGATTTATTAGTATTTGGCCAGTGTTAATTCCCAGCCTGACTATCAAAAAGCAATATTTTTACCGGTAGGCACCAGGTGTTAGGCCACTTGGAGTAGGGATGTGCCCCTGCTGGGCCTCTTGATTTCATTAAGATAGAGAGAGCGGGTTTAAGGGCGGACACCCATTGTGCTGAATGAGAGGTGTCACCTTTGATTAAACCGTGGCAGGTTATTTAAAGCTAAACAATTGTTTAGGAACCTCAGGATTGTCCCTTTAGAGCTCTGAATAAGACAGCATCCTTATCCATTAATCTCATCCATTTATCTACACCCGATAGTGGCTGTTACATCCCAGAATCCACTGACTGTTTTATTACTCAATATGACCTTCAAATGATGGTTCATTACCAGCAAAAGTAATGACTGGGATATGCTTGAAAACTAGTTCTGATGAAGTGTCGTCCACACTAGGGATGTCACGATACCAGAAATTTGGTAGTCAATACCAATACCAGTGAAATTCCACAATTTTCAATACCAACTTGATACCACAGTAAAAACAAAAGTAAAGCATCAAATCCCATGTACTTCAACATACACTCCTTTTTTACCGTTTGCATACTGTTTTTTGTTAGGAAGTTAAATGAATCATAATTCCCTCTCTATTATTTTATATTGCAGTGAAAAAATCTCCTTCAAACAACGGTTTATTCAAGTTTCTTGCCAAAAACTACATTTTACAAGATTGCATTTGAACACATCATGATACGTTAGACGTTAGAATTTACCTTCGCACAATACTCATTTACTGAATAGAGTCTGAACTCATCATTATGAAAATCAATGGTACCTCCCGGGTTGAAATCGGCAGGACGAGAGCTAGTTAACGTTAGCTGTTAGCAGCTGGTGAGCAGCACAGTCCTGTGCAGAGCTAACAGCTAGCTCTCATCCTGTGGATTTCAACACAGATTTGTTGTTCACAATGTAGCATTATCAGGGAAAAATAGGGTGCATCCCCTGTTTACTGCATCCCATATACATTTTCTATTGTCTCCGGGACAACGGGACGCTGTTAGTATCAAGCCCTGACGATACCTGCGGTACTGTAGAAAAACAAAATCAAAATTTTGGCATCAACTGGTACCGAAGTATCGGTTCTTGTGACATTCATAGTCCAAACATGTCTGAAGGATGTTTATAATGAACACTTAAAGGGGAACCCCACCAATTTTACTCATCAAAGTCTGTTTACAGGTCTTGGGGAGTACTTCTGTATGTGTGATAAAAAGTTTTATGAAGCCTATTGTGGCTCCGGAGGGAGCTGCGGAAAATCTGATAAATGTGTGATGTCTCCAGCTGGTGGTAATTTCTCACTTTTTATCAGGAAGGGACAGCCTACTTAAAACACACTAAACACTTTCCCTATTTTTGCATAGTCCTCATTTGCTGGAATTACAAAGTAAACATGTTCATTAGATTATATTCCACACTAATAAACTCCATAACGTTTTATGTTGTTTGGGTAAAATTGCAATTTCAGCCTCATTGCCTCCAGCTTTGATCATAATTGCACTGGAAAAATCCAATGAAATTGAATTTTCCTCTGTTTCTATTTCTCCCTCACCCAGAGTGCTCACATGCCCATGATTGATGCCCTCATGATGGCTTACACAGTGGAGATGATCAGCATTGAAAAAGTGGTGGCTTCTGTCAAGCGCTTCTCTACCTTCAGTGCCTCCAAGGAGCTGCCCTTTGACCTGGAGGACGCTATGGTCTTCTGGATCAACAAGGTTGGAACACACAGAGACACACACACACACACAAACAAAGCACAGACATAATAAAAGAAACCCAGCAGCACATATTTTAAAAACTTCTCACAGCAACAGCGTTCCAAACATCTTGCACTGAGTCCAGCCTTTTCATTCCCTAATTGTCTATCTGATTATGACCCTAAACTGCCACTCTGGTGGCATTCATGTGGTATGAATAATCTGTTTCACGCTGACATTATAGACGACAGTAGCCCACTTGTTTTCTTGAGGCCTGTATGTCACTGGAGACAGAAGGCCTTAGGCAGCGAAAGCCGTGACTCAGTGTGTCCATCAATGATCATGACACCATCACTGTCTGGGAGAAGGAAAGTGTCTGTTTGGGATTGACAGTTTTTATTCCCAAAGTGGGGGAATAAAAGATTATCATTTTGATTATTAATCGTTGAGCCTATAAAATGTCAGAAAACATTAATAAGTGTCCATAACAATTTTTTCAGAGCAAGTTTCCAATGGCTTGTTTGGTTGGACTAACACAAACTGGCCTCCAGAACTCCACTTAGGGTTGTGCGACGGTAGAAATGTGTCCACCGGTAGAGATTTGGTGATACCGTTTCCACCATGGAGGCTATTCCCACGTGATCTCGCAAATCCAGCTGCCTTGTAAGTTACGTAAAGGTAACGTGATTTGGGCAGACATGAAGGAGGAGAGTGAAGTTGTAAATACAGAGCAGCCAACCCAACATGAGGTTACTCAGACGACAACAATATTAGCGGTAACTTCCTTCTACCTCCGCATAGACTCAAATGAAGCAAATGTATCGATTCTGGCATTAAAAAATTGATTTCAAAATCACAATACATAGGTGAATAAATTTTTTTTCCCACCCCTATAATCTGGTTTGTCTGAGTAACCTGGTTTCTTGAGTACATGTAAACGTACCGTCATTATTTCTACTACAGGTGAACATGAAGATGAGGGAGATTACAGAAAGGGAGCACAAAGTCAAGCACCACCCGCTGGAGTCCCCCAGCCACCAAAAGGTAAAGCCACTCAGTGTCTTGCAGTTGCTTCTTTTACAGGAGAGACATCTCTGGGGGAATATGGCCAACGAAGTAACTCCTATATTAAAAACGTTTTCCTCATTCGTCTTTATCCAGGTGTCATCGCCACAAAATCTTTTTATCGAGCAAATACTTGGTTCAAGACAAGATCCTTAGTTTTTGATAAGGAATGTTTCTCGCTGATGGAGTTGTTCTGACCCTGCTCTCTTTTTCTCTGTTGAAATCGGAAGCAGATCCGATCCTATTGTCTGTGACCTCTGACCTGTTATTCTTTCTGCTCCTGTTCCTCATCTGCCCCTCCCTCCCTCCCTCCCCTCTCTTATCCCTGCAAACTGGATAGTCTCCCTCCAAATGGTATTGGAAGCTAGTCCCTGTAAGTTGGATGCCAGTCCCCCCCCAACATAACCCCATTTTCTTTCCTCTCTCCCCCTTGCACGCATAGTTCTGTGTTGATGTGTGCGCACACTCCACCATGGCTCATTCAAGCTCATTCTCTGCTGCTTGTAGCCAGTGTGTCAGCAAGGGGGAGAAAGCTGACAGCTATTTTTTTTTTGTTTCTTTATTTTTTCCCCTTGTGGCAAACATGTCACACAGGTGTAAGGTTATTCTAACCTTTGTGAAGTGTTCTGAAGATATTCTTTTAGCTACGCAATGTGTGCTATCTCATTTCAAGCTCAAATAGGCCATGTGGATTCCCTGTGCGTGTGTGTGTGGTATTTGCTTGCCCAGTGAGAACAAGAGCAAACCCATGCCTACACCTCTTCTTTGCTTTGCAGTCCCATCCCTGGCCACCTCCTCTCACTGATCTGCTTTGTCATTCCCCCTCCGGTCTCTCTCTTCTGCTCTCACACACACTGTTTCCTCTGTGTGCACACACGGTCTCCTCTGACAGTATCTCTGCTCTCTTGTGTGTGTGTCAGCCTGATGTCATGCACGAGCTGGCCCACTGCATGCTGGAGCCAGAGGAGCTCTCTGAAGCGGTACAGTGTTTCCTCTTAGTCAGGAGAAATCCCTTATATGTAGAACTTCCTTTGTAGTAGAGCTCCTTAAGTCTGGTTGGTAGTTTCACCTGTGACTTGTGACAAAAGCTGCCTCAGTATAGTTGGTGTAATTTTGTGGATTGGCCTCTTAATGCAATGTAGATGCATCAGAGTACATGTTAAAGTCCCCATGAAACAAACAGTAGGGAGTCTTTAGCTTGGAGATGTTCCGATGATATTTTTTCCTTCCTGCAGAGGATTGTTATCTCCACACACATACCTACCTCACCTGTTGTTAGGTCAGGAGGAGGATGAGGGAGAGATGAAAGGGAAACTTTGCAGATTTTCAACCGGCTCTGTGGTCAATCGCCTCACCAAGGGCTCGCTTCGGGTGAGGCTTTGTGGGCACTACATGCAGATGGATGGCACCTTGAGCCCTCCCGCTCACCCGTCGGCAAAAGTCTGCACGTTGTTTCGCATCATCCGGCAGACGTTCATCTGCATGTACTGCTGCACTGACACAGTCGGATGAAAAACGGCAAAGTCTCCCTTGAAAGAATTAGACCTCAGATACATTGTTTTGGAAATGAAAACAATGTTTTTGCTCACTGATATCCAAAAACACATCTTTTCCTATCACTCCATATTGCTCTGTTAGTTACTACGATCCACAAACGG
Organism: Hozukius guyotensis; assembly: GCA_916700995.1. Classification (NCBI taxonomy): domain Eukaryota; kingdom Metazoa; phylum Chordata; class Actinopteri; order Perciformes; family Sebastidae; genus Hozukius; species Hozukius guyotensis. The sequence continues at coordinate 16,716 of CAKALU010063160.1, forward strand.
TGAAGTGCGGTTTCATACGAACAGTGTAGCTAGCTAGTTGCCCAAAGTCTCTGCAGAAAGTTGTAAACGCCCCCAAGTGCAGGATGAGTCATCAAACATTTTAAACCATTTACAGGAAGAGAAAAGAAGGGGATTTTGATACTGCGATACTGATTTTTGTTTTTTTACATATTTGGCATATAACAAAAGATAAATGAACAATTAACACAGTGACAGGATTCATTTCAAGGGGACTTTAAGAAAATGCTGTACATGTTGTAAGTTATTTAGATAGATTTCTTTTTAGCTGCTCGGCTGTGTTGTGCTGTTTGTGATCTTTTTAAATTGTGCATAGTTGTCTCATAGTTTCACCAGACCTGTGCTAGGGTTTGGCATGTTTAATGAATTTAAAGCTTTGATATCTAAATGATTCTCTTAATCTTACTGAGTGTGACATATCAACTTGTCAGTGCTCTCCGGTGGACAAACTAGCCCTTTGTAATGGTGACACTGTTTGTTTTTTTTGTCACTTATCGACCAACATGTACACAGATACTGATATATCTACAAAAAGCTAATATTGGCTCTTTTGGAGTCATTACACTTCTGCACTGTGATACAAATATCTTGCACATTTCTTGAAAACCTGCAAGGCTGATGCAATCTGCATTTCTAAATAACTTTCACTCATTTTCTTAATGGCTCTATTACAAGTGCCACAGAAATGGCTGATCAGTCATTACATAACAGGGAGGAGCGGTGTTCCCAGCATAAGGTGAATATTTGTCTTGCAGTCATGCAGAATCATTAGGGGTTACAAGCAGAAGTACCAGTCAGTACAGTGGTTTTGGCATCCTGTGCTGTCTATATTTATATTGCTCCAGATCGTATGTAGTTTTTTTTTTCACTTGCTCTGTCGGGAAAGTGGGTCAGAAATGTACTTGCCAAAAGTCCATTTTTACTTGCCCCGATACAAATAGTTTTATTCATCAGCGGTTATCAAATAACAACAAAGACCAAAGTTAATTGTCATGATTAATCTTTATTTAAGTAAATGAATCTGGAGTTTCGACCACATTCTCTAACGCCACCCAACTAAACGCCTGTTTCCAAGATAATTGCGCTTCAGCTCATAAGCTTTGTCTTTACCTGGGACATTTTCTCACGGTTCTGCACAACTCTCAACAGAGATGAGAAGGAAGCAAGATGGCTCACTCCTTAGCTACTTCCATCATCAGCTCTGGAAAAAACAATGTGTTTTAATTATTTTTAATCGGGCAAGTGTGTTGCTAGATTTACCAGCCTGACATGGTGTTTTACCTGCCCCGGGGGAGCGGGGCAGTCCTTATTATTGAGCCCTGTCTAGGTCTGTAATTGATCTCCATTTTTAGTTTCTGGGTGCAAATGCCTATGTAACAATGTTTAGCCTATATTATTTGAGTATTTAGTTAATTTTTGCTTGTTCAATCTGATCAATGACTTGTGGAAACAGAAATAAATACTGAAAAATGCCCATCCTTACCAGCTGTATAGAGTATGTATCCAAAACGAAAGCATCTGGGGTGAGTGAGTTCCTGTACTTACTACACACTCATTTTCCATAACTGGGACGGTGATTACCCCAGTTTCTCTCCCAGTCAGCTGGGTCACGTTGCCGAGTTTGACTAGCCGCCTTCCCACTGAGGCCTGAGGAAGCCTGACCATCCACTCTGTGTTGTTCACATCACTGCTCTAAACACTTCCACCTCCATCTCCCTCACAGTTAACCAGGTCTTTAGGGTTCTCCCTAAACTGGCTGATCATGAGCCGCAAGGTTTTGTCCATAGAAATAGAATATAGGAGTAGAACGAACATTACTATTAAAATCAATGTAGCAGGATGGTCAGAGCGCTGACCATTGTTATGTGTACCGTTGCATAGGGCTGCACAATTAATCAAATATAGCTGGCTGGTTAGCTCTTGGGCTGGTTCCACCAGGCACTGATTACGGAAAATGAGCCGAACAGCGGGGTGGTGGCCAGCGGCAGCGCCGGGTCTAAACAGTCCCTCCGCCTGGGAGCAAGGTACTTAGCTAACTATCCAGCCAGCTGTCTCCGGGTGCTGCGTCCGCTCTCTTCCCGGCAAGCTGCGACCACACTTTATGGCCCCACTAATGTGTGATGTTATGTCACCATAACAACTTACAACAATCGCCATTTTCTTTTGTACTCGTCAAATTACCACAGCAAACAGTTCAGTGACCCTTCTACTCCTATTTTTATTTCTATGGTTTTGTCTAGGGCTGTCCCAAATACCATGTTTTGGGCTTCAAAGCTTCGGTGAGAAATATTCAAAGGTATTTGAAGCTTCGAGGAGTAGCGCGGCGCGGCAGGCTGACATGTTCTTCTCCTAGTCTGTCTCCATCTCTGCACTCTCAGCGCCCGAGTCACACATGCACTTCAACCCACAACAAACAGCAATATCCGTCTGAGAATAACTAATAATAATTCATGTTGAATATAAATAATGAATAATGTTGTGGGATTATTCCTTATTTCATGGGCTATTCTGGGATTATTTATGAAATATAAAAAAATAAATAAAATAAAAAAAAGAAGCATTTGAATAGTGATTTGGAGGTCAAATACCATGACAATGGTCGAAGCTTCGAAAGCAATCGGGTCAGCCCTAGTTTTGTCATTAATTTCTTCTGGAAATAACACTAAACATGCTGTTGATCAGTTGAAGAGGAGTACTATCTTATATAAAAACAAAGAAATATCCTTTGCTTTGAAACTCCAGGGGAGAACCTTGATCCGGTGCTTTAATGGATAGCCTAGAGCGTACGAAAGCAAAACATCCGTGATCAATATATGCCTTGACTAGTTCAGATGTGAATCTCGCAAACAAAAGAGATTTGTACTTGTGACACTAGTCATTGCATTTAGGATGTTTTATGTGGTGTCATTCGTTGGTGTGCGTTGTTGCTGTTGCTTTTCTTCTCATAAAACCCTCGTCCTCTCTTCCTGGTGGTTAGGTACGGTATCGTCGGGAGCACGCTTCAGGCCGACAGCTGCCCTTCTTCCCTCTACTGGAAGACCTGATGAGGGATGTTTGTGACGGAGCTGCACTGCTCACTGTGGTCAACTACTACTGCCCAGACCTCATGAAGCTGGAGGGTATGCTCTGCCTGCACTTTCACACACTCGCACGTAGAGAGCATTGAGCTGTCCTTGCTAACACATTGAATTTAATATCCATGTGTGATACTATTTTTGGCATTCGCACATGGCTTACTGTTCCAATCTAGTCAGTGTGACATTTATAGCAACCAGGTCATTGAGTTGTGACTCTGCTCTCTGCCTGTCTGATCAGATATTTGCCTGAAGGAAGTCCCCTCCATCGCTGATAGCCTTTACAACATTCAGCTACTCAAAGAGTTCGCCAGCGAGTATCTGAATAAAGGTTTCTATCTGACGACGGAGGACATGCTCTACTCGCCACTTGTGCTCAAGGTACAAAAAGTGACATACTGTGTTTTCATAAAACATTTGCAATAAAAATGTACATTTTAATCTTGTAGTACACAAAGCCAGCCATCATATCAAGAGGCAACAGACACTGCTGCTGTCACTGTTTAACCTGCTTAACCAGGTATTTTAAAACCACTTCAAGAGTCTGTGTTCAACGTGTTTTCTTGTGCTCTCTATGTAGCACAATGTGATGGTGTTCATTGCTGAACTCTTCTGGTGGTTTGAGACCGTCAAGCCAGAGTTTGTCCAGCCCAGAGATCTCCAAGAGTTCAAAGATGGTAAGCATCCCAGTGTGATTACTACGCTGACTGTCACGCTGTCACGTTGGTGAACGACTGGTGACTAAGCAGCTTTTAATACACAATAGGTAGACATAGGTAAACAGTGGAAACCGCTTATGGTGACCATGGTTACAGTGATCAAAGCTTCGGAATCATTCCTATACAAATGTTGTTTAAATAATTTGCTTATAGTAATCAAGCAGTCCGCTTACAGTGTTCAGTTTGAGTCTTTTCATACAGGACAACATATGGAAAGAGCTTTTTATCCAGAATGGACAGACTCTTACATGTTCATTCTTCCCTCGGGCAGTTCAAAACCAGTATGTCTCGTATGTTCCGAGACCGTGGCGATTACTAAAACCGGTAACGTGTTTTTTAAGTGGAGGCTGTCATCTTCCATCACCTTTTCCGACCTCAACACGTATAAACTCGCTTTGGCGTTTCACTTCTCTCGCTCTCTCCAGATACAAAAACACACGCCCATACGCACATCCATGCTCATATGACACACACTCGCCCAGGAGAGTGTGTCTGTGGGAGGGAGAGTGCTGCGGGAGAAGCGAAACGCCAAAGCGAGTCTCATGCTGGCGGCTTAAAAAAATGACAACTAATACATATACTGGCAATATAGTTGTTCGCTACATCCCACGTAGAACAAGTTGCAATACTTTGAGTATATTCGATAAATCACCCACCCCTAACTACGACTATTAGCTTGATCAACAACTCTTTCTTCCTCCTTTCCTCAGCTCGAGCCATAGCTCAGCCCAAGAGTGCCCGCCCATCAGTGCCTATCTCCAACGCCACCAAACGCAGCTTCCTGGCCAGCCCTGGTGCGGCCGATAACCAGAGCAGCCCCGAAGTCTGTAACAGGTACTTCCTGCACCCAGAAGACTCTGACCCCCTGTAAGTCTTCTATCACTTTCCTTTTTGTTCCACCTCATCGTGATCCTGTCTCCTAACCAGTAACAGTAGTCCTACAAGGATGGGTAGATATTCAGCAGTGTCTGACCTTCATTGTCATGTTCCCTCCACTTCTAACCCGCTTCTCACCTCATCAAAGGATTTGCACGATGTTAAGCTGATTATTGCGTCATGTCTTTGTCGGTGTATGCACCGTTAGAGCACGTGTGAATTTTTTGGGCACAGTTGGGTTTTTTTTTCATGCCACTCTCTTGTCTGTTGTCTGGTGACATATTTGGCTTTTTGTCTGTGTCGAAAGATAACTGAATGCATTTGGTTGGAGGGAAAATTTCCTAACCCTGTGCACTTCACAAACGCTAATCCAGTGAAGACTTTCTGCTGTTCTGCTCTGCCAATAGTGATTGAATGACAGTTCTGATTTTGTAAAATGCAAAAAAGATAGATTTCTGTTTTGTTTTTGGGCTTTTAGTAAAGGGGGTCCAACCTTCAGTCCTTCCCACCCGCTCCTGCCCCTCCGACAGAGGCAACAAAAGCAGCAAGGAGAAGATGGTGCAGGTAAGGACAGTCTACACCGTTTACACCAACAAAAGATACAGATTTGCTTGTCATTGGTGACCTGCAGCTGTTTTTATACTTATTCATTGCTTGTGTGTGTGTTTCTGGTTAGGTCTCAGAAACCGCTCCAACTCCCTGACTCAGATGGACGGACAACCTCGAGGCTCTGTTGTTGCATGGCCCGACAAGAGGCAGAGGTACCTAAAGTTGTTAAAAACCTTAATGTGCTCTAATCTATAACAAATGTTTGTACTCATGCATTTTGTTTGGAAGAACGTTTGTTTCCATATGGCAGGCCATATACTGCTGTAGAGGTGAGAATAGGACACCCTTTTAAAGCCTTTGTTTTAAATCTGCTGATGGATGTAAATATTCTTAGGTTACAGATTCACTCCATGTCTTTAAGCATGAACAATAATATACTTTTAATATACTTGCAGAGCTGCAGTGATTAGTAAGTTCATTGATTGTTTATCCTGCACCTGTATCCAACTTGGCTTCTTTGCTCTATGCTTTATTTTTATTAGGCATAGTTCTGACCAGATATCATATGTGGAAAACATTTTTTTTTACATTTGCCATGAACTAGTAGCGCTATCAAAGTGGTACAAATTTGCCTTAAGAATATAATTAGAAGTTAAGTGAAACGTATGTAGGAAGTATACAAATTCCATATATTGTTACCTGAATATCATGCTGACTTTACAAGTGAGATTTCTTCCATGTACTCCTTCTGCAGACCGATGTCCACGCTGAACCCCTACATGTTTCACTCAGCCACAGACTGCGATGCAGACGTCGCTTCTGGCGACAGCGTGAGTCTGGCTCGCTCCATAAGTAAGGACAGCCTGGCGTCCAATGTCGTCAACGTCACACCCAAGCACCAGACATCTGTCCACCAGCCTTTACAGGCTGCACTGCGCCGAGTCAACGGCCACAGCCTCCTGGGCAATGTCAACATTGAGGACGAGGAAGAAACTGTGGTGGCATTTGCCAGGACTGATGGTCCCGTCGTCCCCAAACGGGTTGACGGGACGCAAGCAACTGCCACAGTGGGACCCAAACCTTCCACTGAGTCCAAACCTGAACCAGATAGCTTTTACTTAGAACCACTGATGCCTTCCGTGATCAAAACAGCTAAAGAGAAGTCTGTATGTCTAAACAAGGAGGAGGAGAGTGGTGAGGGGCACCACTCTTCAGGGAGGGGCTCTCTATGCCGAGGAGATGGAGCTACATCGGCCGTTCGTAGGAAAGCTCCCTATAGCTTGAACCAAACCTTTACTCCTCCGGGTGAGGAGGCAGGCTCGTCAGAAGAGCCTCAACAGGGTCAGGCAGATTTCTGCCCCACTGTTACCAGCAGTGTGGACCCCTCATCCAGAGAGCCAGCTGGGGGTTTCTACCTTCATTCAGATTCTGAAGAACCAAAGTCCGGTCAGGACGCTGAGCTTGAAGACCTGGATGAAGAGGAAGAGGATCTGGATGAAGCCGTTACCACTAAAGACCCCAACTGGCCCAGGAAAGCCTTTGAGGAAGATGATGAAGAATCAGCCAAACTCCAAGAGGACATGAATGTGAAAGAGCATGAGGACAAAGACATGAACGGTGGCAGCGGTCGCTCCAGCCCCTGTCTCAGCGGTCACTCCCAGGCCAGCAGCATGGCCAGCGGCAGCGTGCGCATGACCTCCTTCGCTGAGCGCAAAGCCCAGCAGCAGCGCTTCGGCAGCAACCACGACCTCCGCTCCAGTGCCTCCAGCTCCCAAAGGACCACTCCAGATGGATCAGAGAGCAGCGGGCCCCTGGCTTCCTCCTGGAGGCTTAAAAGGGACCAGAGCCCCTCCTCACCGTTGGGAGGATGCATTCGTACAGGCGATGGTAGCGGTGGTTCTAATGTACTGGCCTCTGAAATAGTCCAGCTCCGTATGCAGCTGGAGGAGAAACGACGTGCCATTGAGCACCAGAAGAAGAAGATGGAAGTGCTGTCGGCGAGGCAGAGGCAGAAGCTGGGAAAGGCAGCCTTCCTGAACATCGTGAAGAAAGGTGGAGGCAAGAGTGACACATTACCAAATCCACTTAAAGCGGACATCTCTAAAGAGGAGCACCGTGGGGAGAAAGCACCACCAAGTAAAGATGATTTGTGTGTTGAAGCCCTCAGAGGGGACAAAGCAGTGGCGGAAGCCTTAGAAGCAGACAAGAAAGGGACCAGCGGAAGCTTCCATCCAGAAGAAGAGTTGGACCTGAATGAGTGCAGCCGCTCCATCGATCTGTTGAACGATGCCATCGGCAGTATCCAGCAACAGATGATGCAGCTGTCGCTGCAGCAGGAGATGTTGATGAAACAGAATGTACAGTCCCCCCCTTGTGCCACTCCACCTCCTCCTGTAACCAGCGACAAAAACGGTGACTCAAAGGCAAAGGCAAGCTTTCACTTTGTGGAGCACCTGTCCAGCACCGGCACCACTCCCAACAGGAAACCCCCGAAGCTGAGCTCAGGCCGGAGCTCAAGGTCCAAACCATCGGAGCTAAAGATATCCAAGGAGCCGAACCGGCAGGGCTCCAGGACCCTCACCCCCACCCAGAGTGGGTCAGAGACATTACAACACCTAAGGCAGTCAGCTGGGGGCAGGTCCCCCAGGACCGACCAGCCCAACAGCCCCAGGACCCCCACAGCAGGAGAGACAATCGACAGGCCAGGCTCCGGCCACATTCGAAGCGCTAACTTCCGCCTTCACGACGAGGCGAATGTGCGCCTGCCAACCCGAGTGGACCTGAAGGCGTTGGCTGCCCCAGAAGTGTCCTTTGACGAGTGCCTGTCCAGCACCCTGAGAGAGTCTGAGCTCAACTCTTCAGATGGTTCAGGGAAAGAAAATATACCATCCGACGAGGTGCAGCGCAACAAATCCCAACTGATCGAGGTCGATCTGTCGGAGCTGAAAGCCCCCGAGGAAGGGGAGGCTGCTGAGGACACGACGACAGAAGAGCAGAAGTCAGTCATGGGCTTCTTCTTCAAGGTAATGCCTTTGCATGAAAATGGCTATATTTATTTATTTATTTAATTTAGTTTTTATTGCAGTGACGATGATTTTATAAATTGCAGTCGTCCATTCAAATAAATCTACACAATAATTTAGAATTTTTGAATATCAGAAATCAGAAATTCCCATTTCAGTTCACCAGGGCCTATTTTATTTTATTATGATTAAAGCAATGTGGTACAGAGTCTGAGCTGATGTTACGTGTTTTCATCATCACAGGAATTCTCTGATGTTTAGAGTAGAGCTACAACGATTAGTCAACTAATCGATTAAGTCGATCGACAGAAAAATGATTGCCAACTATTTTGATAATCGATTTAATCTTAAAGTAATTTTTCATGCAAAAATGTCAGAAAATGCTGTTTTCAGCCTCTCAAATATTGAGATTACCTGATTTTTCTTAGTTTTATGTCATATTAAAGTGAAGATCTTTGGGCTGACAAAACAAGACCTTTAAAGACATCACCTTGAACTGGGATGGACATTTTTCACTATTTTTGGACATTTTATAGAGCAAACCATTAATTGATTAATCATAAATAATATTATATTATATAAATAATATAGATAAACATTGTGCCCGCCCGCTCACCCATCCCACAACGGCTTCTTTGACGTAATGTAACTCCCCCTCCTTCCGTCCCTGGATTTTATTATTCAAGCCACCTTTGAAAAATGATCATTGATAATGTTTTCTGATCATCAGCCGAGTCGTTCATGTCAGCAGTAAATGAAAGTTTAATGTTTCCATGTTGTAGGATGAGCAGAAGGCGGAGGATGAGCTTGCTAAGAAGAGAGCAGCGTTCTTGCTGAAGCAGCAGAAGAAAGCCGAGGAGGCTCGACTCCGTAAACAACAACTAGAATCTGATTCGGAGCTGAAACGAGACGAAGCCAGGTAACTTACTTTACTAACATGAACGTAAGATTTAAATGTCATTCCTCCAAAAAAATGCTAACACTGGTGGTTTGGTTTTGAAAATCAGACGAAAGGCCGAGGAGGACCGCTTGCGTAAAGAAGAGGAGAAGACCCGGCGGGAGCTGATAAAGCAGGACTATCTGCGGAGGAAGCAGCAGGAGATATTCGAGGAACAAGGACTCGTGAAGCCCAAAACCCCCAAACCCAAGCCCAAGTCCCACAGACCCAAGTCTGTCTTCAGAGAGGAATCCTCCAGCGATACTCTCTCCAAGTGCTCTTCTTCCACACGTAAGATTGTGACATCAATTAATTTGACATATTAGCAGTTGCATTTTTTTTCTACATATCTCAGTACGGTGCGCATCTTTTGTTTTTTCACCAACTGAGCTGTGGGGCACACTGGCTGACTGCCACTCACTTTCTATTGTACTGCAAGTATTTCCGCATAACGCTGAAACACGTCTTTCGGTTTAATTAGAAAGGCATTCATTTTTAAGAATGTTATTCTACAGTATTGTTGTTTGCATTATTTGTTATTGAATAATTCCAAAAGGTTTGGTGTGTTTTATGCATGTTTACCTACCCAACAAACAAATAACCGAAAAGTCGAATATTCGGGTCAAGCCCTACTTTCTCATGTTTTATAGTGATGTTGGGCCACCTCGCCTGAAACAAAGACTACCACTGCTAACATCATAAAATGAGCAATTATATGAAATAAAACAATTAACTTGTGGAGAAAAGAAGAGATGGTATTTCACGCAGCAAATGTCATATACTTAAGTTTTTCTATCGTTCAGGCGATCGTCTAGTAACTAAACTGATTGTGAGATGCGTTGACATCTAACAGCTGGCCCAAACTAAATGATTAAAATCTTAACAGATGTTGAAAATGTGAGAGACCCCACACATAACGACCTGTTCCTATAGTGTGTGATGAGCAACGATTTGGCCAAAACGGCACACCACACGCTAACAGATTCCATTCATGAACAACAAGAGTCCCGACTTAAACGGAAATCTCGAAAAATCTCTCGCGATCAAACGTGACTTTAGTGTAAACAAACGTGGCGGACGACGGGAAGGAAGAATAAGTGATGTTAGTTTTTGCACGACTTTGTACTGAACATTCACGAAGAGAAAAGAAAAATAACGGATGAAGTCATTGAGACACGTTAAATAAACAAATCAACAAGTTGGTCCTCCATTTCTGAGGTCCATCATACGACTACTTTATGCTTCACACATTGTTGTCCTTCCTTCTTCAGTCAGCTTGTTTCCCAATTTGCTATCGTCCTTTCCCACCTGACTGCGTCATCGGCTGTCCTCGGGGTTCCCCGCACACAACAGGATATCCGAGACTGTGTATTTAGCAGTTGTTTCCAAAGTCACATTGTAATTTTGACAAAATAATTGAAAGTGTCCTCTCTGTTTCACATAGTTGACAACCTGAGCAACGCCCAGTCAGGCTCCAGTCTGTCCCTGGCCTCTGCTAATACCAACGAGGCCGACAGCGTCAACTCTGGAGGGGCTGGCTCCCAGCGGTAAGTTTTGTTTTGTTTACTTGTGAGCTTGTGCTCAAGAATATTCTGTGTATTGTTCATGTTTGCAGTATTTATAGTATTTTCTGTTTCTCTTATTGTTCACGCTGTACCTCCTTTTCATTATGTCCTCCAGCTGTGACTCTGTGGAGTCGTTTCCAGGCAGTCGTAACAACAGTCGAACTGCAGAACGAGACTGGGACAACGGCTCCACTGCGTCTTCCATCACCTCCATGGCTGAATATACTGGTAAGTGCACACATTTTATGAGGTTGTTTTTCTTCTCAGCAATTATCAGACATGTTACTATGATAAAAGTGAGTTAAAGTTCAATGTTAGTACACAACAAAGGCTTGTCAGCTTTTACTGTGATGGATGTCATAATTTTCAGAACACAATAATTGGATGGTGGCTACCTGCCAACGCTGCTGTCGCATGACATACACTTGTCAGCTGCAGTTGATTTACAGTCGTCTGTCTGATTATTTCCTGTCTCGTTATGTGTTACGTAACACTTATGTGATCTAACTGGCTTTTCTCCTTTAGGTCCCAAACTATTCAAGGAGCCCAGCGCCAAGTCGAACAAGCCAATCATCCATAATGCAATCGCTCACTGCTGTCTGGCTGGCAAAGTCAACGAGCCGCAGAAGAACCAGATCCTAGAGGTCAGTGCTCTGCCAGACTAGTGTTGCTCGGTATATCGATACTAGAAATTTATGGCGATACACTGCCGTTAAAAAAGCTACAATATAAATAAATAAGTAACGGCAAAACTTGTAACATGAAAACATGACACATTTGGGGTTGACTAACTCCAGCACACACAACATCAAGACTAAAAACACCACGTTATACACAACACGAGCAGGTAGTCACTCTTTTCAAAAGTACATCTGCTTCTGTGAACATGTAGATGTCTTCAAATATAAGATTTCTCTCCAATTTTTTAGGGGAAAAGTCTCTTTTTTCTGCTTTTCTAGGATTTCAACCAGCAGCCTTGCACCTATGGACCGACGAACCCAGTGTAATATACTTCAGCGCCATATTAACAGTTTTCTGACTTGTGTTTAACCTCCGTCCCCACTAGGAGTTGGAGAAGTGCGAGTCCAACCACCTGATGATCCTGTTTCGTGACGGCGGCTGCCAGTTCCGGGCGCTCTACTCGTACTTCCCCGACACGGAGGAGATACAGAAGCTGACGGGAACGGGACCCAAGAGCATCACCAAGAAGATGATCGACAAGCTGTACAAGTACAGCTCCGACCGGAAGCAGTTCACCGTCATCCCTGCCAAGACTGTGTCAGTCAGCGTGGACGCCCTGACCATCCACAACCACCTGTGGCAGATCAAGAGAGGTGCTGTGCCAAAGAAAAGCGGAAAATAGCAGATTTTAAAACCCTCTTATCATCCGAATCATCTTATCGCCATCTTGCTTGTTTCCTGAATTGAATGCATTTATGCTCACCGCCATGCTCGGCCTGGAAACCTGCTCGGGGAGAGGTCGCACTTAAGGACGTGTGGCCCTATGTAGGTGCACCCAGGCAGAAACAAGGGAAAAGGTATGTGTGTGTACGTGTGTATGTGTGTATGTGTGTGTGTGTCACAGGTGGTCTGACGGCTGGTGCTTGCAACAAAAAGAGGAATGCCGGCTGAATTAGCTTCTTCTCCCTGTGATCTCAGTGCGATCTGTTCGGGTTTCTTTTGGTCCGGCTCGTTTTTTTCTACGACGACCACGAACAAAGCATGTGGCATTTTTTTTTTTTTTTTCTCTCCGTCTCTCTCATACATGGTGGATGTTCATTTTTACATGAAGTATTTATTAGTTCAGCACTGTCATGGTCGAGAGCAGCACTAAAGTCCTTCTTTCTCCTTTGGACGAATTTGGACTAAAAGGAGGGGACATTTCTGTCGCTTGTTTTCAGAAAATCCGAAGCAAAGGGACCTTTGTACAACCCTTCAGGACTGTCGGACTGCTCTGCTGTCCCAACGAAACAACAATCTCTTCCTGCGTGGACTGTCGAATCTGTCGAATCAGGCTGGCATTGCCGATTTTGCCTCACCAGGGATCTCCAAAACAAACCTGCTGCTCTGAACTGTCTTCTTCTTTTTGTCACGGGGGGGAGCTCGTCGCGTCTCCCCCTCAGACATCCGTTGGCCTTTCACGCATCGTGGTACTATCGTCTATTTATTCAACCGCTTTTTAAACTTAGACGCTGATCGTGTAGCACTGGATATGTGTATAGCAAAAAAAAAAAAAAATTAACGGTCATTTTAAATACTTTTATTTGTCAAAACATCCTTTTTTCTTGAGGGTGTCAAGAGGGGGAATGAAATGTTTTGGTACAGAAATGATGCTTTTTTTTTTGTTTTGTTTCAGCTTTTTTTTTTGTTTTTTTTACTTTTATTATGATTAAAGCAACGTGGTATAGAGTCTGAGCTGATGTTATGTGTTTTCATCATAACGGGAATTCTCTGATGTTTAGAGCTTAGTTGTGTTTTCTCTCTCTCCACTGGGCACTCTTGAATTGTCCTGTATAAAGGTGCACTCATGAACACTTGTCGACGGCTTCTTTCATGCAATGTAACTCCCCTCTCTCCCTCCTTTCCCTCCTTGAGTGTTTTTGTCGGCCTGTCGTCCCGTCTTTAACCACGAGAGCGGCACTCACACTCTTGTTGTGAAGGGTGTTTTTCGTGCCGCTCTGTAACCGCTTCGAATGACGGTATTTGATATATTCACAAAAGGGGTTTCTGTGTCGGGGGACGGGGGATTGTGGTTCAGTTATGTACCAACATTAAAGAACATTCCTCCAAGGTGTTGACGAACACTGCCACGTCGTCTCTCTCTTCTCTCTGTCTTTTAAAGAAAAGGAAAAAAAAAATCAAAGTGCTTTTTTAGAAACCGTTTGTTGGCCTCGAGAACAACCAGAAGTGTTGCACGAGCACTTTACTTTCTGTCTGTTGTTACCTTTTGAATGGGCATAAGAACTAATTGATAACACTACTGTTGTGCGTAAAATTGTTTAAAACTAAACCAAACGCTAAGATTTAATACTGACGTTTAAAGCTAAAGGATCTCCGCTGATATGATACTACTGCTGTCTCCAAAAACAACCGAATACTTGATTTGTCATTTGCTGCATATTGATTTGTTTTTGGTTGGAGGAGGAGGAGGAGGTGGCAGATCCTTAAATTGTATGCCAGTGTGTTTCTATGTTAACTAAAAGATTGTATTGGCATTTGGTCACTGTTTTTTTGTTACACTAGTGTACTATTTCATCCTTGTTGATTTTTATCTTTGATCCCATGCCATCTATTTATTTTCAAAAAATGGAAGCACTGAAACAGAATAAATTTTCAAGTGAATAAAAGTCACATTTTTCATTTTTATTCTTTTCTCATGGCTTGATTTGTCCATTTCTGAGTCTCCACTGTTTATTTTGTTTTGCTAGTTTTAGACACCACACTGATTTTTTAAAATCTTTACACGACAGCTCACCAACAATGTTTTTTTTTGTTTTTCACTTTCTTTCACAAGAGACGACCAGAGTGACCAGATCTCAACAAACCAAATGTGGGACAAAGAGTATGTTTATGTGAGACAATGTGGGACACGTTACCAAGGCTGAGAGGTCGTCTACAATTTTGATATAATGTCTATCTAACTTAAATAATTAACATTTCTATTCTGCCCCTTATCTTGTAACATCTCTATGCTTTGCCCGAATGCATCCGTAGATCGGCACATCTCTTTTTGAGCCGCACGTTTCTTGTGAGGCTCGCATGAACTGTGTCGGTTCATTTTGTATTCCCCCCATGTCTGAAATTGAAATATAACACAAAGAACTCTGAGAATTGCCTTCCACCGGCTTATAAATACTATAAAGTAGTTTCACAGTCTTTGTTGTAGCTGCTCTTCCTTTTCTTTGTGGTAGTTTCCATCATATTCTGCCTAAATCTGCGTACATTGTGACTTTGCGGTGACTCGCAATTGTCTCCGTTGGACGTAGCGTAGCAAAGACGGTGAAACGTTAACCTGCACTTGACTCACGTGTGCGCAGTTTAATCCCTGTGATGACGGCCTTCCCTGCTTTCTTCACAGCCATTGGATAAAAGCCAGATTTTTAAAAAGCGTCTGTCCTGCAGTGGTTTGACTTTTGAAAACTAGAGCAAATGAAAATGTGGGACATTGTCTCAATATGTGGGATGTGGGACAAGGGATAAAAATGCTGAGCAGTCCCTCGTAAAGTGGGACACCTGGTCACCCTAGAGGCAACGCTGCATCTTTCCACTGAAATGTTTATTTTTCTTCTCATGTATGAGTTCACACTAACGTCACAGGGTTGCACGGATCTTGTCAAAGCAAAGAAGCCAAAATGTGTCCTCCAACATGACACCGGGTTTCATAATTTAAGCAACCTAAGTAGTCGAAGCGTCTTCAGACCTCCCCTGGTGGTGCCGGCTGTCTCACACTCTACCACCCAACTGGAACATCGGCTTCAGCGCCTCAACGCCGGCGCTCATAACCATGGCAAACTCTGCTCTACCATGGCAACTGTGTTTCCTTTTTCACACCTGCTAGTTCAGGTCATCACAAGACCTCCTGACTCGTCACCTCAGATATGCACCCAGCGTCGATCAGATCGGTCACCATGAAGGGTAAGTGCACGTCCACGCTCATACAACATGTAGGAAATGATAAAATATTCTAATCTGATTCGTCTGTGTCTCCACAGTTGTTGCTGGTCTCGTTTTGATGCTGCTAAATGTGCGTTTGAGCCATTCTTGTGAAGAAGTGGGAGAAATTTTGTTCTGCAGGGAGATACCACCTGGTGAGGACTTATATTAGCTTTTCATTAAATGTCTTCTGATGTAGATGTCTTCCTTATCACAGCTTGTATTTAATTCTTATTTATACCATTCTGGCATTTATATATAACACACTTAATTCATCCCACTTCTCAGCATTTTGTATTTACCTATTTGCACTGTGGTTATATGTTATATGTTGTCTTAAAGGACCAGTGTGTAACATTTAGGGGGATCTATTGGCAGAACTGTAATATAATATTAATAAGTATGTTTTCTTTATACCTAGTTCACACTACATGACATTAGTCCTTATTTTCTGCTTCCTAAAAGTTTTTGGAGCTCCTGACAAAAGCCCCAGATCAGTGGCAAATCGGCCATATCTAGCATGCTAAATATCTGGACCAGCCAATGAGAGCGCGAGACACGAGTAATAATAGGACAATAGGAACTTACTGTATGTGTTGTGTTTGCAACACGGAGCAAAGTTGTTGTTGCACCAAGAGGAATAAATAGTAAAAAAACAGTGTGGAAACAGGCTATTTTGTGAATAAGTGCCAACTACAACAACATCAGCAATGTGTCTCATGTATGGTATCACGTCATTTAACGTGTATATCTTGTGTTTTCGTGACAAAACGTAGTTTGGAGACCTCATCTGGGATTCCTCCCGGTGAAAGATCTTGTAGTGTGTGACCTCCTGTCGCCAGTCAGTCATGTAGTGTGAAAACCACGACGACTTAAAGACTCCTGATTACAAGACAGCAAGTTGTGCAGTGTGAACAGTACAGCGATCTGACGACTTTGAAAGTCGTATAGTGTGAACTTGGCTTTAGTGTAGTACTACCTAAAAATACAAATTGTTGTGTTTTCATTATCCTCGTCACATACAGAGCGGCTCCTCTTCACGGAGCCGGCCGCCATGTTTCTCCAGTAGCCCAGAACGAACAAAACAAATCCTCTAGAGGCTCTAGATAGGGACATTTCACGTTTTCATGTCGGTCACCGTGGTTTTCCTACACGCTTGGCACACGGTAGTGTTTTCAGCAACACACTGCTCCTTTAATGCACTCATCTTATATCTGCATTGTTACTGCAGCCATTTTTTTCTCCTCCAATAGAATCAATAAAGTGTATTTTAAAAAAGGGGTCTGCAATGTGATCAGAAAGCATGTAATGAATGCAGCTGATTTCATGTTAAAACGGCTGTTGTGTTGCGGTTGACTAACTACTGTGCTCTTAGCTTTCAGCCCTGGTTATTCATCTCTGGTGATGTCTATGAATGATGTTGGGGTGATAAACTCCACCGTGTTACGCAGCGACAACCTCGCCTCTGTAACCATGCTCAGGATCAGAGACGCCGGCGTCACAGGGATCGCTGAAGGGGCCTTCAGTTCTTTCCAGAACCTCAAAAACGTCAGTTTAAACCAGAACTTGCTGAAAGAGATCAACCCAAACTGGTTTGGTCGGCCTGATGTCCTCAGCGAGCTCATTCTCACAGAAAACCAAATAGAAGTTGTGAGTGAGTTCATGCTTAACGGGCTCAATAATCTCACAACACTCCGACTGAGTAAGAACAGGATCACAACTATTGACCCAAATAGTTTTAGCTCCCTCGCCATCTTGGCTGAGTTGGACTTGTCTGGGAACAGGATGACTCAGGTCTCGCCTCAGGTCTTCAGGTCTCTCAGATCCACCCGGATCAGACTAGATGGGAACCCCTGGGACTGTTCCTGTGGCGTTGAGGACTTTGTCGACTTCCTAAAAGGTTTGTGAAATAGTTCATATATAGACAAATAAGTCATTGTAGAAACCTAAAGCTGCTTCTCTTCTCAGATCTACGAAGCAGATCTCTGCTAGACCGACAGATGGAGGTGACCTGTGAGAGTCCTCCATCTCTGAGGGGTCTCCCTGTGTTGAACGTGTCGGTGTGCGTGACGTCACCTCCACCAAGACCACCGTCAGGGACGCAAACCGTCCGCCCCAAACCCACTGACATCCTCACAGCAGGCCCTGCATCCACATCTGGTACATCTTCTCAGTTTCTGTTTGATACTTGAAATTCTTCACCATCACAATCAGGATATTTGCTGCTCCTTACGCATATTATTAGTGCTTATTTGCATCAACCTGTCAGGGTTTATTTCACAACAATGACCCACTAGCTGTACAAAATTAGTATCTCTGTTGTTCCCTCTAGCAAAAGTTGTGACAACACCTCCGTCACGACCAACATCAAAAACCTCCGTCCAACCCAAACCCACTGATGCACCCATAATAATGTCCTCACACACTGGTACAGTACATGTGGATCTTCTTGTCCCAGTTTCTGTTTTTTAAAGTAGTTACCATCAGAGTTTTAATTCAATTTGTGCTGAGTATCTGTTGTTCTCTATAGCAACACCTCCAACACGACCACCATCAGAGACAAAAACCTCCGTCCAACCCAAACCCACTGATGCACCCATAATAATGTCCTCACACACTGGTACAGTCGTTTCTGTTTTTTAAAGTAGTTACCATCAGAGTTTTAATTAAATCTGTGCTGAGTGTCTGTGTTGTTCTCTATAGCAACACCTTCAGCACGACCACCATCAGAGACAAAAACCTCTGTCCAACCCAAACCCACAGATGCACCCATAATAATGTCCTCACACACTGGTACAGTACATGTGGATCTTCTTGTCCCAGTTTCTGTTTTTTAAAGTAGTTACCATCAGAGTTTTAATTAAATTTGTGCTGAGTATCTGTGTTGTTCTCTATAGCAACACCTTCAGCACGACCACCGCCAGAGACAAAAACCTCCGTCCAACCCAAACCCACTGATGCACCCATAATAATGTCCTCACACACTGGTACAGTACATGTGGTTCTTCTTCTCCCAGTTTCTGTTTTTTAAATTAGTTACCATCAGAGTTTTAATTAAATTTGCGCTGAGTATCTGTGTTGTTCTCTATAGCAACACCTCCAGCACGACCACCATCAGAGACAAAAACCTCTGTCCAACCCAAACCCTCTGATATCCTCACAACGAGCACTACGTCTACTTTAAACACTGGTACGTTTGGTACGTTTTGTTAATATTTAAATTTCTTTACCAATAAATTAGACTATTATGACATATTATTAAGGACAAAACCTGAGAAAAAAAGTTGTAATTTTAAGAAAAAAAAAATAATTTTAAAATCATTAAACCTCTGATAACGAGGTGGCTGTTGTTGTGAAACCTATAACTTCAGGTGATCCACACCCCCCATTTGACACAAAAACTGACTAATCTCACCTTCTCACTACAACAGAGAAATACAATTCACAGACATTTATGACTCTTCTCTAAATAACTACTTATTTTCTCAAAATATTTCACATTTATTCTTGAAATCTGTTTTTTTTTTTTTTTTGTCCTGTGGTCCTTAAACTAGAATATTGGCAACTCATTACATAGATCTATTTTTAATTAATTGTCAAGTAATTAGTATGCAGGATATTGCTAAAAGTACCATATTTCAATCAAATGTATTAGAAAGTAAGAAACAAATTAGTTTTTTTGTGGATAGCACCATCATGTGGTCATTTCTTCTGTGAGGCCCAGGAGCCAAATTTTGTTTTATTTTTTATTTTGTAATCCTTCATTCAAGACGAATGCATTGGTATAGCCCCTGCTCATTTCTGCCTGAAGAAATTATCCTCTATATTTTACTATTTTATGAAAAATGTATATTTTTTTCTCCCATAAATTTCATCAAGTTTTCACCAAATTCTGTCCAAAACATACAATATAGTATAAGACCCACTATTAGTTGTAATATATTCCTCTTTTCATAATATTTCACACAAAATATATAGTAATATTTTTTCTTTCTTCTCCCAATATTACTTTTCCCCTAAAATTGCATCTTACTTCTCTTAATATTATGACTTTATGTTAAAGGACCAGTTTGTAACATTTAGGGGGATCTGTTGGCAGAAATGGAATATAATATTAATAAGTATGTTTTCTTTTGTGTATAATCACCTGAAACTAACAATCGTGTTTTTGTTATCTTAGAATGAGTCATTAATACATTTTTAAAAAACATTTTCTGTTATTAAAATAACACATTTAGAAGACTGTGCAGCTTGAGCGGCTTTCTATGTCTTTAATTTGTCTGTTTTCTTCCTTTAGCAGCTAATGTGACATCACCTCCATCAGTGACGCAGATCTCTGTCCATCCTAAACCCTCTGACCTGCCCAGCACTTCATCTACTACATCTACTACATCTACACCCACTGGAACAACCAGTATGTCTGGTTCTTCTCATCTTTTGATATTTTAACCTTTTATATAATTTGTGCTTAATGTGTCTGTTTTTCCTTCCAGAAACCTGTGTGACATCACGACCATCGTCGGATACAAATATTGTCTACACACTTGTTGTCGTGATCGGTATGTTTAGTCTTTCTTGTGCATGTTTCTGTGCTGAAAAATATTATCAGATGCTTAAAAACGTATGTTTCCTCTAACAACGTGCTCCTCTGCAGTGGTTCTGTCTTTGCTCCTGTTCGTGGCGTGTTTCCTGGCGGTGCTGCGTCGGAGGAAACGCAACAGCAAAACTGTGATGCCTGAAGAAAAGAGGAATGAGTTGAAAGAGGACGACAGATCCAGTCGTGCTCAGTCTCCAGGACACTCTGAGGAGAAAAGAGAGAACAATCACTGGGACTCAGAGATGGGATGGAGGAGATCCTTCACTGGAGTCAGAGCTAAGTCAGCTAATGCTATTCTCTTAATGTCTCCTTTTTGTGCACCTGTGAAAGATAAAGTGACTTTACAAACTGAGACAGAGGCTCAGTCAAAAGAGGCAGAAAATCCAGATGAAGGAGAGCAGAAACTGGGAGATGAAACAGAAGTAGATGGAGGAGTTGAGACGGATGCTGGTAGAAATCTAGATAAAAACTCCCATCATGTTTCTGTCAACGCTGATGCTGTGCCTTATCTGAGCATCGGTACAAACCAGAATAAACCCAGCCCTGATGATTTCAACAAACAGTCCACTGACGGTTCAGGTCAAAGATCACAGACAGGAAAAGTTCTGGGGAGGATCTCTACCTGGCCTCCGACTGCAGTTCAGTGGAGGGCGAGATGTAAAATGAAGGAGGAGGAGGAGGGGGAGGAGTCTGATATCTTCACTGTTTGGACACCAAAGTTTCCAGATGTGGTGAAGAAAGAGGAGCATCCCTCTGGTTCGGACCAAAAGGAAGATGACGTTGAGAAAAATCAAATAGAAGATCCCCTAAAAATGACTGTAGCTCACATGAAGTTTCAGACCTCAAACCCAAATGACAAGAGCACTTCTCTCAGTGAGGCTCTTACCAACACTGACACAAGGCCAGAGGAGCAGCTAAAGAAGGAGGAGGAGATGATTCAGGACCCTGCCAGCGTGAGACGGACCCAAAATCTGAACCAGGACCTGAAATCTGCAGAAAATCTCTCACACAAGAAGAGCAGCAACAAGGCAGAACAGAGGAATGAGCCAAAGCGAGTTGTGACGAGCAGACAGACCGGCTCGAAGGCTCCCTCTGGTGGCGTCTCGCCCGATGATGAGACACTGCTGTCAGGGAACGAGTATGCCTTGGACCTGCTGCATGAAGTGGTGCAGAACAACGGCCGCTGGACCAGAGAGAGGTGGAAGAAGATGCAAGTCAAGAGGCAGCGGTGTCCGGACAGAGGTACCGAAGGAGTTTAGAAAGGGATTCACTCAAAGTTTAAAGACACACAATATTGTAGTTTTATTCTGTCACTCTTTAAGTTAAAGTCACATTACTTATTTAACCTGCTGCAGGTATAGTAGTTTGACATTTTGTGAAATATGCTTATTCGTTTTCTTGGTGAGAGTTAGATGAGGAGATCGATCTGACCATTAAAGGGACACTCCAGTTATTTAGTATGGCACTTATATAAAGTTGGGGGAAAAGAGTGGTACAGGAATGAGTCCTAAAACCCGGAAATGAGTTAGCATTTTAGCACTTCCGGTTCCCTCTACGATACGTCAGTAAATACCCCACTCGTGAATTTAAGCTTTTACATGTCTTTCATAGGCGGTTGCTAACAAGTGGCTAAATGAGAATACTAAACAACATCTTCTCATTTAACTCTCAGCAAGAAAGCAAATAAGTGCATTTCCTAAAATGTCGAACTATAGAGTGCTCCAGGAATGACCTATTTTTGTAGGCCAACCAGGAAGTTAGCATCGCCCTGGTTCCCCCGACAAAAAAACAATGAGATTTCTCCATTGGGTTTTGGATTACTGCAGAAAATAAGCTCTGTGGCAAACACACGTTTATGATACTTACACGTTTTTTTCAGCAAGATAATCTTCACAAATGAACACCACTTTTATGATTTTTGAAGTGTGAATGCAATCGCCAGAAGTAAAAAGCTAACGTTAGGCTATAAACGAACTATATAACGGTCGCATGAGCACGAGTATACACAACGAGGCTGTAACGGAGGAATAGTCGATGTCGTCTCATTTAGCCACTTGTTAGCAAGACATAAAGGCTTCAAAATTCACAAGTGAGATATTTACTGACGTATTTTATATCGTAGAACAAAACGTTAAAATCTCTTAAGCTTGTGTTAACCACAGACCTTATTTCAGGCTTCTAACTAAAAACCCATTCAAAAAACCCATTGACTTCCAGACGAGGTAACCGAAGTGCTAAAATGCTAACTAATTTCCGGGTTTTAGGACTCATTCCTGCAGCACTCTATTCCCAAAAGAAAATAATTTACTCTACATGCTGTTGCAGTTTAAGTTTAATCTTTGTTACACTGTAATTGTGAGATAAAGTCAATACTACTCAAATAATAACACTCTAATCTAATTAAATGACACATTTATCTACACCGTGATTGTCCCCACATTCATCAAGTTGTCACTTGACGATCTGAGATGAAATAAAAAGGTCTTTTCGTTCATAGTATCTGGCTGCATGCAGCATTTATTTGTTCATATTTTATACGACCGAGAAGTACACTCGCTTCTCATAAGAAATAGTACAAAATGGATCAACCCCTTTTTGACAATGACTTAAAAACATAAAGTGGAGGTAAACAGAATACGTAGGCTTTTTGATAACACCTGGACACAACATGCATGTTCCATTCATATAAATACACAGTATCAAATAATGGCTCCAACTTGCAAGCAGTTGACTTATTGGATTATGTGTTTTCTCTAGCCATGGGAACATCCCAACTAAATGTACAAAATGTTTCGTTCTTGGCAAGCTTGTATATCAAAACATGCTGTTTAGTGTTAACATGCCCCTTGTGGTATTTTGTAAGTATGGACAGTAGGAGATCTGAAGTGAACTCTTTAGTGGAGTGTTAAGATTTTTCTTTAAGAGTGAGGACCGAGGAAGACGTTAAATGAATGGTTCAGCACACCGATCGTATCTTCCGTCGTGGTCACTCGCGCTTTCACTCCTCAGCTCTCCTGTCCTGTAAACTGACACTTGTGAGGGGCCCGCTGAGCAAAAGATCTTTTTGCAAACTGTTAAACATAAACAAACAAAAAATTGGCAAAGAGAAAACAAATCCATCTGAGATTACTTCTTCATCAATACTTTCACTTCATATTTCTTTAACAAATAAATAAAAATGGCACCAAAATCCGCCTTTCAAACATCTGTAGGGTAAATCAAAACAACAAAACGCATGAGTACCGCACGTTTGACTTGTCTTTGCTTCACAGGAATGGTTGAATACTGTCCACCGCGTTGCACGGATTCAGATTAAAGGGTCATGCCGTAATGCTCTACACGTCCCCCCCGCAGAGCTTAGTGCAAAAATAGTTCAAGTCCTCTTTCACTTTTTATCACACAGAAGAGACCGAAAACAAAAAGAACAAAAACGGCAAACGATATATAAAGTTACTATTTACAGTGATTATAAACAAAACGTTACATAAATCAAGGTTAAATACTGCCTTATACACAAGGTGTGGCCTGTACAATTTGGAGAAGGGGAGCACTTTCGTTTTGAGCTCAAGTATGTTCCAAATATTTAGAAACAGATTACAGGATAGAAATGGACTTGACTGTGCCCGTCGCCGTCTGTGCAAAACGATTCTGCTACTCGTTAAAGAGTTATGAAACTGGAGGATCACGATATGAATGAATATTTACCAACGTCAACGAGTTAAAGGTGAAAAGAGTAAATCAATAAAAAAACTACAACCTGACTGATACTGGGGATTTTTGAATTTGATATATTTGTATTTTAACAAATATTTCTGATAATACCTTTAAAGTAATAGTTTGACAATTTGGAATATACGCTTATTCGCTTTCTTTCTGAGAGTTAGATGAGAAGATCGATACCACTCTCATGTCTGTCCGTCACTTATGAAGCCACAGCCAGGAGACTGTTAGCTTAGCTTAGCATAAACACTGGAAGCAAAGGGAAACAGCTAGCCTGGTCTGTTCACTCACTAAGTAACACTTCATAGCTTGTTTAATCCACACAAAAGTGCATGTGTAAAAATGACAACTTGTCATTGACATGTTATTGTACAGATTAAGCCAACTACGTTGCTTCTATTAGCTTAGCCTTTATGCTAAGCTAAGCTAATCGTACTGTATTTATCATACAGATGTGAGAGTGGTGTCAAGCTTCTCATCTAAAGGCTTTCACACACCAGGGGCATTTTTCTTCGTGGGATTAATTCGTCAATATATTTTTTGAACTGTTGTTTTTATCATGAATACTTTCACACAGAACAGGAATATTATGCGGCGGCAAAGTGACTTTTTTTTTTTTGGAACAAGATTGTTTTTTCTGATATGCAAATGCAAATAAAGGCATCAACCAATCACGTTATGCGGAACGGACATATTCAAAACGTACACATAGAGCAGAGCAGACCAGATCCACTCCTTACGTTCTTATCTTTCACAATAAAAGCCCTAGACATATGCAACCGGTAACTGCTAACCGGCGTCAAATTCAGTGCTGCAACTGTCACAAATTCACATCGCTGCCGGTATGAATAGTTTTGAATCGTAATATTCGGAGGCAAATTACAATTTTGTATTTTCTTGATGTTTATTCATCACGCCCCGGTGTTTAAAGGCCATTTGCTATTTCGCAGGAAAGTTATTTCCCAACATTTCAATCTATTCCTTTAAATCTGGTTATTAAATAGTTGTGACCAAGATATTTACCGACAAGTCGTACATTTTACGTTTGAATACAAAAAAGTGTCAAAACATAACACTTTAAATAAAAACTAGAAACCACACAAATAAAACACAAATATGCTCAAATTCAGCTACGAAAAATAAGACTCTAAATAGACATTAAATGAAGTAGAACGTGTTGTGGGTAAACTTGAAATATAAATATATAAATATTAGATTTTTGTTTTCATCTTTTCAGCCTTCAGCCTGACATATCTTTGATAAACTAAAATCAGCTCGGCCCGGTCAGGCTCTAAAATAAAAAAATAATACTGATATATAATCACAAAACAGATGCAAATGGCACATAAGATATTTACAAAGCAATAGAGTAAACAAGAGAAATGGCACATACTGTATAGCAGATATGATTTACGACACTTATAATAGTGAAATAAATTAACAATATTCATTCTTCAACAATAACCACAAAAAAAAAAAGAAAATCAGTGTCTAAAACAACACAACAAAGAGAGAAATGCTGATAACTCTAATATGGCTGATAAACTACAGTGTGTATATTCACAGATGTCGTAAAAAAGTTTGTGCTCATAAAGAAAATGAAAACCCTGTCTGATTAGAAACCGACAAAAAACAAACAGACATTTGTAATAAATTAAGAAAAAGTGCACATGTACTGTAATTTCACGGTAAATGCTTGAATTGTTAGAAATTCATAGCATTTACTTGTAGAAAAACACGACTGTTAAGATGTGGCGGAGGGTGCAGTTGCCCCGAGATTCAGTTCTTTGTGAGTTTAGGCAAAAACCGGCGAAGAGGAAGTCGTGGCACGAGGGCAACTTCACCCCTGAGTGAAATGATTTGATATCCTGGTGTGCACATAAACCTCCTTAAAGACCTCTCGCGAACATCCATCAAATGTCTCGGTCCTTTGGTTGGAAAGGAGGGAGAGCCGTTTCCTGTGCCTGGTGCGAGGGTGACGTGTGCGAGTACAGAAGGTGTGCGAGGGGAGTCGGGGGGGGTCGATGGCGAGGCACTCTTCATGCGTCCTCCTGTAGCAGCTCAGTGGGGGGAAACAGCAGGTCTCTCAGGGCCGTCTTTGAAAAATGTGGAATACTTCTGATCTGAGGCTGAGAGACACATAATGGACATTCACTATGGACTGCTGTTTTTGGCCCCGAGACAAGCCTTCATCTGTGGTGAGAACAAACATGCTCCGTCGGCCCCGGGCGGGGCTTGGAGGTTAAGGTGTGAGGGTGTCGAGGACTGTGAGGGGGGGTTTCAGAGGTGAGTCTCGTCTCTCGTCTCCGTGCCAAAGTCCTGCCGTTGCCTGGAGCTGCGGGCCTGTCCCACCTGGGAGTCTTCTGGCATGTGGGCCAGCGGGTCGGACCGGATAATGTACCTGTGAAGACAAAAATCAACATCATCTGGCAGCATCGACCGCTAAGTATGGATTTAAGTCTTTCACGGCTATTCTACGCTTGACTTCTTCTGTTTGTATGACTGAAGGCGCCCACTGAGGCTCCGTGATACGGCCGGTTGCATTCAATAACAACATAAAGAAAAGGTGGGGTTCTTCTTACACAATGTCGTTGAGTTCCAGCATGGTGTCGGGAGGAGGATTAATGAGGACGTAGGACAGCGTGTTCTGGTGGTCGTTCATCTCGTCTGGAAAAAGAGACAGAGGAGACGTTCAGAGCTGCTCTGGAGCCCTCCCTCGTCCTCCTCCATTATACAGAACATCAGCCAGGTAATGAGCCGTCTAACCACTGGAAATATCAGACTCCTTCCTTTTCAACCTTTCAGTGAGGATGAAGGCAGAGTGACCCACGTACAGTATCAGCTGTTAACCGAACAGATGATTGTTACAACTGTTAATAATTACAATTTAACTTGCACTAACCTATACCTGTAGAAGGAATTTATAAATCACGTCGACAATACCGTTTTTAATGGGAAATAAATAGCTGAATTTACAAACAAATTCCGCCGTTCATTCAATTAGTATTTTGACTATAGCCTGATCAATACTGATATAGATATTTGGAGATTTAAAGAAATCTGATAGACATATCAGCAGATAGCATTTTTTTCTTTATATAAACACATAACATAAACAAATAGTCTTGATATGGATCCCTTAGATTTGATTAAAATGTTTGGTACCACTTTATAATGACCATGATTTATAAGTAGTAAATTGATAGTTTATTTTATCATTAGTTTGTGTAATATGAAATAATACGTTTATAAATTGTATATTGTATCATAACTGATAAGAGACGATAACAATTACATTCTGATTGCATTAGTAAAGTATTTATATAATTTATATAATAACAGTTTATTCTTGCACAAATTATAACATTTGATATACTTAAGTATTTGTTAATAATAACCAAATGTTTTGTAAACCTTTAAGAAATCGTTTGTGAAACATCTTAAACATTCCATAGATAGATGGACCAGAAACCAATTTTACAAATTTAAAAAAAAATTAAAATACACTAAATATATTTATCAGTTTTCTCTGGTGGACAAACTACGTAATGGAGAGACTGTTTCTAAAAGATTTTTGTACTGCAATTTTTTGTTATCGTTCGACGGGCGTGAAATATTGTCAACTGTCATTCCTCCAGCGGGGTGAATGACAGAAAAAGTTTATGAACTACTGTTCAAATACAAAACAAATTGATAAATTGCTTAATTTAAAACTATTCTGGCCTTCTTTATACCATAAATTGTTTCTGCATTAAATATTTATTATGTAAACAGTAAACATTAACAGTTGCAACAATAATCTTTTATTGCTTCCACAATATAGTTTATCTAATCGTGGAAACTGTTTAGCACTACGGAGGTCTTATAATTTATCAAGAATCAATGAGAGGAAACTGACTTTAACATTCATTCCCCTGATGACTCATAGTACTGTGTGTGTGTGTGTGTGTGTGTGTGTGTGTGTGTGTGTGTCAGTGTGTGTTATTAATGTCTGTCTGTATGCGTGTTGAGTGCTCTCTGGCGGCGGCTCCTACTTGCGTTACGTGATGGACGGAGGAAGGGAAAGGAGGGCACATGTGTCTCCATGACAACCCACCTGCTTGTGGCCCTTTATAAAGCCAGGCGGGGTGGAAGAGAGAGAAGGGCTAACCGTTACTGACAGGGCACTTTGTGGAACAAGGGGAGGCCCATGCTGCCTGCTGACTGAAACAGCACCCCATGCGCAGCGTCAGAACGGAGCCAGCATGCAGACAGCGTCCGTGGCTACGCAACAAGTCGATCTCCATCGCATTCTTTTTTTTTTACCTCCTGCGCATTCCACACTGGACCAAGGCGGCAGGTTGCCATGCCAACGGACGACACTCAGCCCCCACAACCCCCACCACCCAGAGTGACACACAGACACATAGAGACATGCTCCAGCATCCGTCAGACTGGACCAAACGCAGAGCGACTCGAACCAAACTGAGAGTGAAGCAGAACACATTGGGAGTGTGAGAGTGGAAGAGGTCAACCTGCTGCTGGATCCTTTATTCTATAATACTAACAAATCATCAGTAAGTGGTGAGAAAAGATGTTTGCAGGATTTATGTGTGATTTGTTTTCCTCTCTAATCCACATTTTTTTTTTTTTTTTTTTTAGACTACTCAGTGTATTAAATATGGATTATACCATGGCCACAGACAAAAAAAGGTAAGCCTTTATCTTTATCTCAAACGTTTTAGGGCCAGGGGAGAACATTTTCCATGGAACCCTCATACATATAATCGTAACACAGATTAAACATATGCTTACTACCATTGGAACTATTTATATTCTAAAACTTTTCAACCTAGATACTTTAGACCTATTCTAGTTAAACACGCTTATTACACGGCTTTGATGAATACTCGATTCTGTGTCGTGAAGTGACTGATTGAGGACAGGTTTGACGTGATGTGTCACAAACATAGCAGAGTTTCTATTGGCCCAAAGCTAACGTGGGTGGGACTAATGGACACAATATGCTTGTTTTAATGCTGCAAATGGTCCCCATCTGTAGATACGCACATTAATGCTACGGGACAATTTTATAAGTTATAGTAAGGCTGTCAATCGATTAAAATATTTAACCATGATTAATCGCAAATTAATCGCACATTTTTTAATCTGTTCAAAATGTACCTTAATTGGAGATTTAGTATTTAATACTCTTATTAACATGGGAGTGGGCAAATATGTTTGTGTTATGCAAATGTATGTATTAGGGCTGTCAAAGTTAACACGATAATAATGCGCAAATTTGTTCAATTATAATGTGCAATTGTTCGTTCCATTGCAACATCAGCGTCCAGCAGCAAAGCTACGCTTCCGCCATTTTGGACTGAAAGCGACTACCACATGCCAGTAAAACGTCCGCCTAAAAAGTGCCTTATAAAAGTAAAACAAAATTATTTCTATTCTATTGTCATATTCTACCGAAATGGTCTGTGTTGAACAAAAATCTTTACCAATATAATAAGCGTTTTCAGTCCAAAATGGCGGCTGTCGTAAAAAAAAGTTTTTTATTATTCTTTATTCTTTGGGTGAACCACCACTCTAATCAATGCAAAAGCTACAGTATATTAAACTGCAGGCAACTACTGTTTTAATGTAGCAAATGGTCTGCAGATATGCACTTTAATGCTACAGGACAATTTTATAATTTATAGTAGGGCTGTCAATCGATTAAAATAGTTAATCACGATTAATTGCAAATTAATCGCACATTTTTTATCTCTTCAAAATGTACCTTAATTGGAGATTTCTCAAGTATTTAATACTCTTATCAACATGGGAGTGGACAAATATGCTTGCTTTATGCAAATGTATGTATTAGGGCTGTCAAAGTTAACACAATAATAATACGCAAATTTGTTTTAACGCAACTACTTTCTTTGACGCATTAACGCAACTTGCGATT
>CAKALU010063161.1:0-13660 GCA_916700995.1 Hozukius guyotensis
AAGACGGGCTTCACTAGATATAACTTTGAGGTTTTGGTGCTTCCGTGTAGTTTGTGTTGGAGTCTGAGTCTGAACAGCGTAGCCACATGCGAGCGCGCGTGGGACACCGACCCGCAATGATTTATACATGTAAGAACTTACAAACAGTCCCTTTAATTAACTTACATATATTCTAGATAATAAATCTGAGAAAAATAAGGTAATCTACAAAATAAATCTTTACAAAAATAAATCTAATCTTTCATTATGTTGAACGCACAGCCCCCCTCAGGCACCGGAGGACACAGAGGCACATGATTTTTTTTTCTCATTTTACCTGTCTCATGCACTACGGTCAGGATATAGTGACCATTTTATAAACTTTTTGTTTGTAATCATATTTGCTCTAATTCTACCCACTGCTGCTTTAAGTTTAAATGTGAAAAAGATGCTGTGTAGCTACATGCATCATCATCATCATGACAATGCTCAGATACTGGGGCACATCTTCCACTCAGTAGCTTTTCTATTCTACTCTATTCTATGGTATTTTGTAATCACGCCCCTTATGCAAGCAGCCCTCCATTGGTTTTTTGTTATCCAAGAGGGAAGTGGGCTGTACTAGTGGATTTTTTCGGAGGGGGTAAACATACACACACACATATCTCGCTTTAAAATGCAAAATAATAAACATGTAGCAGTCTCGACAGGTTTGATACATGCCAAAACACAGATGTTGCGCAAGAGGGATCGACTGATCTAAAAGGTAACGTGGGTCTGTTACATGTTGATGTGTGATAGTAGAGCAGAAGCCGACCTCACATCTGGTTCAGCGGGCGATGGCAGCCGCCGCATCCTCAGGAGAGTGATTGAACATCGGCTGGAGAGTTGGTGGAGAGCCGGGGGATCCTCACCCGGAGGCTGTCTCTCAGCACACGCTTACAGCTATAGTATTATTATCTACCTGTCTAGTTTGACGCCATAGGGCTGAATTTGTATAGTTATATTCAGAGTAGCGAGCAAAGATGTAGCCCAGTCTAAGATCAGTTTTAGTTGCCTAATCCATGGCCCTACATGCCCCTGCAGGCTAGGAGTGAACTAAATAATACAAGTAATACAATCATAGTTTTAAGACAATTTGCAAACAACTCGCTATTAAACAAACAAATATAGGCCTATTTTATGATTTAAGCTGCAGTGGGAAGAAATGGAGCAAATATGATTTAAAAAAAAGTTATTTTTATTAAACATGTTATGACATGATATTAAGAGATGAAACAGGATAGCTGCTGTGATTTTGGTAATCATAATATGACATAGCTTAAAGCTGAAGTAGGCAAGTTGGAGCAAATATATATATAAGTTATTTTTTACGGTCACTATATCCTGACAGTAGTGCATGAGACAGGTAATCTGAAATAAATCATGTTTCTCTGTGTCCTCCGGTGTCCTCTGGTGTCCTCCGGTGCTCCTAATGGCATCTGTAAGATTTCACAGACCAGAGGAAAACAACCAATCAGAGCCAAGCTGGAGCCTTGCAGTCTCTGAGCAGCTGTCAATCACTCGCGAACTCCGATCAAACGGTCAAACTAGCGCTGATCAAATATGAATCAATATTCTGTTACTGTAATGCCTATTTCTCGCCTGAAATGTTTTCAGGAACATCTTGTAGTGTACTGTTTAGCTGTAAAATGATAAAGTTTGTGACCCGGCAGACATGTTGAGATCAGTTGAGGAAATACCAAGCACCGCCCACCAGCTTGAAATAGGCATTACAGTAACAGAATATTAATTCATGTTTTATCAGTGCTGCCTAGTTTGACTGTTTGATCAGAGTTTGCAGGTGATTGACAGCTGCCTCCGTTGAATGAACAGCCAATAGGAACGCTCTCTCAACGAAATGACCTGTAATTGGTCAAAGTCTCCCGTCACGGGCTAGATTTTTTAAAGCCTGAAAACAAAGCCATGAGGAGGACCAGAAGGCTAGTTTTCTCTCAGAACATGAGCATGCGCACATTTTTTTTTCATTTCCCCGGCATGCATTTGTACTAAATCAATAATTCGGTCCATGTTGTCGTCCAAGGACTGACCTTACTGAGTAAATAGTGTGAACTTGCAGAAGTCTAGTTTTCTCTCAGAACACTTGAATTACAATATGCTGAAAGGTTATTATGGGAGTTTTGCCCAATGATGCCAAAAACATTCTGCCTACTGAAGCTTTAAATTAATTCAGAATTATTCTCACCATATTGGTCCCAATACTGCCAGAGGCGTCCAAGTAGGATACAAGTGGATATTTTTGTTGTTAGTTTGTTTGATTTTGCTTTAGGTTCCAAAATCCTCTGTGTTTTAGCAGCAGGATGTTAAAAGCAAACCCATAGAGATTTTATGGTACAATATTCTAAATGTTTAATGGATTTTATTTATTGATTTATTATGTGATTTTATTTATTACGTTATAATATAATCACTCACACTTTTACCGCATTGCGTCATGTCCAACAGGTTATGGATTCAAACCTTCCTCGTTTGATCGTCTTCATCTTGATTGGCTGTGTCAAATGCTCTCCTGATAACCACCAGCACAATGGCACCCGCCACTATGATTACTGTGTGCTCGGAGCTGGGCCTTCAGGACTGCAGATGGGATATTTCCTCTCCAAGGCTAAAAGAGACTACATCATCTTAGAGAGGAACTCCGGGCCGGGCAGCTTCTTTATCAAGTAGGAAACGTTGTGAAACATGTCACATGGTACAGGAGAAAATTGCACCTGTCTGTCTACCCTCCTGAATCACCTTTGACACCTACCGTCTCTGCACTGTTTTGTGTGTTAAGGTATCCCAGGCACAGGAAGCTCATTAGTATTAACAAGATCTACACAGGAAGGCACAACCGAGAGTTCAACATGCGCCATGACTGGAACTCGCTGCTGAGCGATAAACCTGACCTCCTGTTGAGGAGACTGAGCAGAGAGTTTTTCCCGCCAGCTGATACCTTCCCAGAATATCTGTCCATGTATGAGAAGGAGCTCGGGCTGAGGGTCCAGTATGGTGTGGACATCGGAAGGATCAGGGCAGTGGAGTCAGCCACGGGCAGGAACTACATCCTGACTGATCAACATGCGTCACACTACAAATGCAGGTAGTGTGCGTCACACTGAACCTGAGATGAACATTCTACATTGGTTTGGATTGTGAATTGCATCGTGTTGTACTTCTGCTTCTCTCTCCCTCAGCGTCCTTCTGGTAGCCACAGGTTTGTGGGTTCCTCAGAAGGTAGAGTTCGTCGGTTCTGACCTGGTTGAAGGCTATGAGTCCATCTCCACTAATCCTGAGGACTACAAGGACCAGGCCGTACTTATTCTGGGAAAGGGCAACTCGGCTTTTGAAACAGCCCAGAGCATCTTGGGAAGAGCAAGTCGGGTGCACATGCTCAGCTCGAGTCCTGTTCGACTGGCTTGGCAAACACATTATGTTGGAGATCTCAGGTAGTGCTAAAGATTTGGTCATTTCCTCCCTTATCTTTTCTGTCTGTGATTAAGCTGTGGGCTACTTGTACATCAGTGGTTTCCAACCTTTTTTTCAGATGTAGCCCCCAAAACTGAATGTTTTTTAACCACTATTAATTATATAAGTGGATATTTACAATATTTTTTTCATATAATTTAATTCAGTGTCAGTGTTGAGGTCGGTTTGGTCTAGTCCAGTGGTTCCCAAACTTTTTCACATCAAGGACCCCTAAACTGACACAAATTAGACCACGGATCCCCATTTGATACGATTTTTTCCAGGGTCCCCATAAAAGGAGTTTTGCTTTTAGACGTTTTATTACAGAAAGTATGAAACCCATGACCAAAATAGTCATACATTTTGTCATTGTGTTACTTATGGATGGAATTACAGTGAAAATTAATTATTACCCTTTTTGCTGGGGATCCCCTGGAACCCCCTGAAGGACCCCTGGGGGTCCACGAACCCCACTTTGAAAACCACTGGTCTAGTCTGTATTCTTACAACTACCACTTTGAATGGCAGAGGCTGGACGTTTTAACCATTTATCCATTACTTTTAGTTATCATTTGAGCTATTTATCCAAGATGTTAAGCTAACTATTTCAACTGTTTATTCATTACTTTTAGCTACAGTAACCGTTTTAACCATATATCCAAGACTTTTAGCTAAATATTTGAACTATTTATCCATTACTTTTATACAGGCCATTTCACAATTTATTCAACCCTTGTAGTAAACAATTTGAAATATATTTTTTTATTATTTTTAGCTAACTGTTTAGACCACGGATGTATAAAGAGAATACAGTGTTGGAGGCGGGGTCCCGTTCATTCCTATGAAAGTTGTTCAGTCAAAATGGCACAACTGCCGATTGATTGCTAACTAGTTTTCACTCTCAATTGCAACACGTGGTGTTCAGGTTTTAGAGCTGACTCAATATGTGGATAGAAATGTATTATTCAAGTCATAATGTCTGCGACAGCCGTGGCCGGCATTATGTTTTCGAGTTGTCCATCCATCAGTAAGTCTGTACAACCCATTCTCATGAATGCCATATCTTAGGTATGCTTGGAGGGAATTTCTTCAAATTTGGCACAAATGTCCACTTGGACTCAAGGATGAACTGTTTAGATTTTGGTGGTCAAAGGTCAAGGTCACTGTGACCCCACGTATGTCCCATTCTCATGAACATGATATCTCAGGAACATCTTGAGGGGATTTCTTCAAATTTGGCCCAAACTACCACTTTTACTGAAGGATGAACTGATTCAATTTTGGTGGTCAAAGGTCAAGGTCACTGTGATCTTACGTCCGTCCCATTCTTGTGAAAGCAATATCTCAGGTACGCTTGGAAGGAATTTCATCACATCTGACACAAACGTGCACTTGGACTTTGATGAACTGATTGCAATTTGGTAGTCAAAGGACCTCACAAAACACATTTTTGGCCATAACTCAAGAATTCATACGCTAATTATGACAATTTCACACACGTCTAACAGGAAAAAACATGTAGTGTTGACATTTCATTTTGAACAGACTGCAACTGCAACTTGACTTGTTGGCGGAGGCATACAACCGCGAGGCGGTAGTTCTAGTTTTTTTTTTTTTAAACGGTTGAGCTACTCCACATTTTTCACGTTGCCCCTGGCAACTGCAGAAGTACCCAGTGGGTACAAGTACCCCTGATTGGGAATCAGTGTTCTACATGGATGCTTTGCATATGTCAACTTCACCTACTGTTCTGCATTGGAGCTATCAGCACTCTTAATATAAAGTGACTTATTGTTTTTGTTTTTCAGAGCTGTGAATAATGAGCTATTAGACACTTATCAGCTGAAGTCTCTTGATGGGTTGGCGGAAGCACGCCTGGAAAAAATAGCTATCTCTCAACGAAAGGAGCAAGGAAGGAGGAGATTAGGCGCAAAGAATAATGACAAGGGACAGTTGTACCTGACTTTAAGGAAGTACGTGCAACACCAGGAAGAGAAGAACAGCTCTGATGTGACAGAAGATGAAATGGCAGGTTATCACATCGACAACTTCTCTATGCGAAAGCCCTACGACCGAGTGATTCGGTGTCTTGGATTCCGATTCAACTTCAGCATATTTGACAGGTAAAGACTCATGTAACATGGTAGGCTTATTGTATTGTGTCTATATCTATACTTTAGTAATGTACTGCCCTGTCAACAAATGCCCTTCTCTTGTATCATTATTATGTATAAGAAAGTCCAAGCTGTTTTATTTATATAATGTTCAATCTCCCTATAGCTCTGCCTGCCCAATGAACAGTGACAATGCAAAAGGGAGGTTGCCGGCTGTGTCAGCCGTGTATGAAGGCAAGAACAACCCTGGCTTGTTTGTGCTGGGAACCGCTGCTCACTCCAGAGACTACCGTGCATCTGCTGGTGGCTTTGTCCATGGTTTCCGTTACACAGGTGAAAGTCCAACAGATGTTTGTTATTTTTTTTACATTCCCAGGAATTCCCGAACACTGTTTGGATTTGCCGCCAAAGAGAACTAAACGGAGATCTTCAAGATTGTAACTTTAAATGAAGCAGTCCTTTTGTACCAGTTTTGCATGCAATTAAGGTGATATTTAAATACACTGTATGGATTTTCTGCCACAGTGCGAGCTGTACATCGTGTACTTGAACAGCGTTACCATAGTAACCGGTGGCAATCGACAACACTATTGACAACGCAGCTACAGTCCTGGATTCTGAAGCGGATCGGCGAGGCCTCTGGGCCATACCAAATGTTTGAAGTGCTTGGGGATGTTATACTTTTTCGAGGGTAAGCATGTGTTACTTTGATATCACCATTAATAACTCGCAACTGGCCAGGAGGTATTAGACGCCCAAACCACCTTAACTGGCTTATTTTAATTAATGTGAGAATGCAGTGGCTGGATGCCAAGGGAGCAAAGTCCTCAGTGAGCAATCTTGACAAAATACATCTGCTGTACAACATCATTCCCCAGTATCACATTTTGAAGTATTTCATTTTCGAGAAATATATTTTGACCTACCTGACCTTATGATAAGTCAAATTTGTAATTCTAACAAGCAGACTGTCAATCCAGGCAATGCCAGAATTGGCAGATGAAGTTTGAATTGCAACAACAGGTTATCTATTCATCCTGTAAATGTAACTCCCTGTGTATACTCATTACGTAGAGTTTTGCTCTCCATAAGCGCAAAATCACCAAATTATGTTGCTGGAAATTACTTGATCTTTTCCACAATAAACCAATGTACAGTTACTCCCTTTTTATGCTCATCATATTATGGTGCTTTCTTCTCTCCTTGACTCTTAGCTCTCACTGTGAATACGTTGAAGAGTTTACACTCCAGGCCTTGCCTCAGTTCTCCTCTGTCTCAGGCCATGAGGTCTCCAACCAGGGACTGATAGTTCTAGTCATGCAGTACGGGAAGCAGAAGATAGATTATCTGGGGCGGAACAGGGCTGAAACAGACTGGACCAAAGCTTATAAATCCAACTTTCTGCACCCTGTTTTATACTACTATGATAAACTTCCTACTGGTGAGTAGAAATGCTGTATACCATGAAAAGTGTACTTTTGAAGAGCAGAATTACGGCAGTTTTGACAGGGAACAAACTCTGGATGAAGGTTAATGTACTTTTTTTTTTACCAGAGGAAGAAATGAAGCTCCGTCCTAATGGCTGGCCGTTACCAAGGCCCAAGGCAATCCACCACATGGTTGAGGACTTCCTTGCAGAATGGGATACTCCCATATCTCACATCCAGCCACTGCGACACTTCCTGGAGCACTGTGTCCAGACTGACCTCAGGGCCTTCTATGCAGGTAAAGCTGCATGTTATGGAATAGTATATCCATTATTACAGCCAAATGCAGCTAGCAGGAACAGGATATCTCATATAAGCTTGCATAATGATTTAAATTTAAGCTATTTAAGTGTTTGTACCGGGAAGTTGATTTACCTCGAAAAAGATTATCCTTTGATTTACAGACGTCTCTTTATACATTCATGGCCATGGACTCATTGGCGTTTACAGTCCAAAATGGCGGCAGCGCTACAGCAGCGCCATCTAGCGGCCATTGTCAAAAAAGCACCAGAGTTTCACCTCTTTACTTCTATACTCTTTGTTTTAGCTGTCTAGTTGGCTGTCTCTCTGGGGCAGAGCTGTGTAACTGTATTTTTACAAGCTGTTTTCTCTGAAATTATATATTTCTGTGGCATGATAATTTTTATGGTAAAACAGATGTGTGTGTTTTCTCATGTCTTTTAGAAACATGTTTCCGCTCATCCCTTACCCACCGCAAGCCGCCACTGTTTTGTCAGCAAGGATACTTGAAGCAGCAGGGTCTTGCTCACGACAGTCAGCTGTGGCAGCACGTTCATAACGCTGGAATTATGCCTACTGAGCAAGATGCAGACACATTTGGGACTGACACCGCATTCCCCAACTACCTGGCACAAGCTGGAGCCTCCATGTCTTCAGGACTGAAACTTGACTTCTGATTGTTTTACTCAAGCGTGTTAAAGCTATGCCTAAGATGCTGTTTAAAGGGCGGGTCCAATATTTTTATTATTATTATTTTTAGGTTTTTATATAATTCTGTAGCTTCACATTGGTGTTGCTTATATATTCAAAGCCGAACATTAACATTTTGGTCGAAGTATTTATGTTTTAGCGTCAAAATGCTATTTTCCCAAACCCTTCTAAAAACTTTTTCCCTCGTGACCTGACATAGGTTTCTGCATGATGACGCTGCTACATATACAGTATCTTTATAGTCATTGTAGTAACGTTACATACAATAACTTAGATGGCGGTCATCATGCTCCCAGTTTAGAGAAGCCGACAGTAGTACCGGCTCTGAAGCAAAGCAATGTGCTGCTGTGGATGCCACGTTAGTTTGGATCCGAAAGTCACACAATAACACAAACAAACTAACCGATCGATGCAGCGGTAGACCAGCAACTCCTGTGTTTTGTGAGGTAAAATTACTGTTTTTGTGAATGGAGTCTGGTGGCTTTGAAGACAGCAACTTAACGGCTTCAGTTCCCAGTTGGAAAGGGCTGTCTGATGGCAAGATAAAGTGATGAAAATATTCTAAATATAATGTATACTTAAACTGATACTGATTTTTTTTTTTAGGTCGCTAAAATACGTTTTTTCAGCTGCTCCCATCCACAGCCACTTTACCTCACCATAAGACAGCCCTTTCCAACGGGGAACTGAAGCTGTTATACCGCTCTCTTCAAAGCCACCAGACTCCATTCACTCAAACAGTAATTTTAACTCACAGAACATGGGAGTACACATACAACCCCTCTTCAAAAAAATCCATACTTACCCTTTCAGTTATTTCCAAACTTAGCACAGCTAACGTTGACTCAGCTAGTGCTAGCATTCACATTATTCATAACCTTATTGATTAGCTTACTTTGGTAACCTACATCACTGCTTTTTGCTAATGGCTGAGTGTGTATTTCCATTTGGAAAAAAAAGGAAAATAATGCAGATGGACCCGCTCTTTAAGTCCCTCAGACTTGCTACCTCCAGCACTTATATTAATTCCCCCCACAAGACCAAATATTTTTGACAGAATACCATCCTACAGATCAGTGGTTACCAATGTTTTCGGCTTTTGACACTTTAAAGTAAGGCGGATCCTACTTAAAAACCCTTGTCAGATGTAAACGGAACTTGACTATTTCAACCAAAGACTGATTTTCCTTTCTTTATTTTGATAATGTTTACGGGTCCAAAGAAG
Source organism: Hozukius guyotensis (assembly GCA_916700995.1). NCBI lineage: Eukaryota > Metazoa > Chordata > Actinopteri > Perciformes > Sebastidae > Hozukius > Hozukius guyotensis. The sequence continues at coordinate 9,264 of CAKALU010063161.1, forward strand.
TAGAATTATTCAGTAATTCACAAGAGAAAACAAAGATTAGATGAAAGTCTAAAAAAAGAAGCATAACTTTGTGTATATTTCCTTTTTGGTAATTATCTCATGGCCCCTTTGACTTCATCATCATGTTTGGGACTTAATCCCCCAGGTTGGAAACTGATTATTACTGCAAGGCACCTTGTCCCGTGAATGTTTCCTTATTGTTATTCCTCACAAAATACAATATTTACATACATTATAGTATGCTGTTTTTCATATCATGGAAATCTAGATTATATGAAGCTTTATGTGGAGGGTGTGGTGTTTCAAAATGATTATGCATTTCTTTTTACATGTTACCTGATGAAACATACATTAAAGAGAGGATACAAATGAATGTGTGTTGTGACCAGGGTCTGAAATGAACCTTTTTCCTCACCTGCCACTGTGACAGGTCACTGAACATTTCTACCGGCCACTCAATTTTTTTGTCTGCCACTTCTGAAATCTAAGTAGAACGCTTTAAAGTTGTAAACACTGAGTCAGTGGTACCAGACCATAGATTTATGGAATATATCATGTAACCTTAATCCATGACAATATTTGGTAACACTTCATTTTCCAGGTCCGCAGATTTCATGGTAATCAGGTGATAATTAGCAAGTAACCTATTTGAAATTTCTTTGGAATTACTGCCAAATTACCCCAATATTTACCTCAAAATTGATCGAAAATGACTTTAGTATAAACATTATTTAATGATTATATGCTAAAAAGGATTTAATGGTTAAAATAGGCCCCTTAGGCTTGAGAAGTGGCTGTGCGCTGCTCTTCATCGGAGGTGGAAAACTAACAGAAGACACTTCTGATCAGACACAAATCTCACCATTGTGTGACTTGAAGAAAAAAACTTAAGAAATTTCAAAAAAGTTATTTGCTAATTATTATCTATTTATCAACAGACATGGAAATAAAACACATCAATTAACTTTGTATTCTTTTCCTGGAAATGTATTAAATGAATTACCAGCTATTGAGAAATAGCGGAATATAATGATTAAATAATGTTTATAATAAAGTAATGTTGAGGTAAATATTGGGGTAATTTAGCAGGAATTTCCAAAGAAATTTCAAATAGGTTACTTGCTAATTATCACCTAATTACAGTGAAATTTGCGGACCTGTAAAATGAAATGTTACCCAATATTTAATTTAGGCTTTAGAATTACTTTTTAGAAATAATATTTCTTAATATATCCTCCTGGGAACCGAGTTAAAAAAAGTGTCTTCCAATTACTTTGTTTTGTGATTTCCTTCCTATTTAGGAAAATCTTAACAATTTAGGCTTGTTAAACTTTATTTTTATTATCCACTGTAGTGGACTACAGGACTATTTCAGTGTGAAAAGACAAAAAAATGAACAGATTATGGCTGTAGAGTGATATTAAACCAAGAATACATTCAAATTGATTAAAAAAACAACAACACATGCCATATCGCTGGAAAGCTTAGGATGTCCTCTTTACAATACACCAGGGGTTGATAGAGTAGGTCACAAGAGTAAGAGGATATGCATGTGGACAGAATGTCCACTACAGAGGACACATGTCAATGGGCTGGGTGTCAGGAGGATATGGAAAACCTGTCTGCCATGGTGGCAGGTGAACTGAAATTTTGTTACCTGCCACAGCCAACATTTACCCTGTTATATGGCAGGTGGCAGGTGCTAATTTCATTACCTGGTTGTGACTATTTGATTTTTCAAGGTGCGCATGTGCGGAGCTATGTGACTGTCTGATTGGTTTCCCGGTTGCGTCGATCCTATTGGACGAGAGCTAATGAACAACACTGAATCTGATTGGTCGTCGCTGTACTGGGCTCTGTTGACTGTACAATGGGTGCGCCTTTTACTACGTTTACTAGTGATGGGAATTACGGCTCTTTTTAGTGAGCCAGGTCATTTGGCTCAGCTCACCAAGAAGAGCCGGCTCTTTCGGCTCACAAACGGCTCTTCGTTTTTACCACTTCTGCCTTTTATAATTCGGCCAAATTTAGCGCTGTTTTGACCTATGATTAGTATGTGTGCAGATATATCACTTAAATTATTCAATATAATTATACTAAACCTTATAATTTCCAGAATACCATAACTTTACATGCTGCTTCGTTTCCGACTGTCACTCATCTTGTCTGCTGTCCTCTCTCTCTTTCTCTCCTCCTCTCCCTCCTGCTCTGTACCTGTAGACCGTCAGCGCGCCGCGCACCCCCACCCCTCCCTGCTTGATGGTATGATCCTTGTCTTTCATAACCTGATTGGTCGCACGGACGTCATTAACACAACATTCAGTCACAGTCATGGTACGTGTCCACAGCCTCCGTGCTTTCCATGCTCCCCATTCATAGTCTCTGTAAGTAGCCGCGCAATACATTCTGGTAGCGTGGCGGCGCGATTCGAGAAATGGAGCGTCACGACGCCCGCTCCTCATTTGCATAAAGTTGAGGGCTAGTCTACTTTATGCAAATCATAGGCGTCCACCGCGACTCGCCGCCTCTCGAAACGTCCGTGAATCTTTTAAAATAAACGTTGTCGATCCAAAATAAAGACGGCTTATTTCTCGCCTCAAATGTTCTCAGAAACACATTTCGGTGAACTATTTTCGTGAAATAAGATAAGAAATTTTCCAAACGAGCCTCCATACTGTTTCCGGTTTGAAAGCTGGGAGCAGCAGCCACGACGGGTAAGCTTTCGTCCAATCAGGTGGGGACAGCCTGTGTCTAGGACAGCCCACCAAGCGTCCGATGTTGGGAAGCGTCGCGTCGATAAAAAATGCCCCTGTGGACACGTACCATCAGTGCATGGAGTGCCCGTGGCGCGGAGAAGATCATCCTACCTTGAATTAATTAAAGAAAGAAAAAAAAAACGTCTCTCGGACGGGAGCCGGCTCTTATCGTTCACTTAAAAGAGCCGGCTCAATGAACCGACTCGTTCGCGACTGACACACCACTAACGTTTACCCGATAGTGGAAAGTGAGAAATAGGGGACATTTTGACGCTGCTAAAGGAAGGGTGTCTTCTGCTGTTAAAATACTGCACATTACCCAGGATGGAGAGACTTTAATGGGGGGAGTTTATGAGCTGATGTGCCGTGCTATGACCCCATGGCGTCGCTGACGGCTCGGTTGCCATATAGTCAAAGTTGAGCGACATTAATGACGGCTTTATGTCCTTCTAGTAGTAGTAGTAAGGGCCGTAGTGTAAACACAGCATCCATATGTCACGGTGAAGCATGGACGGGTGGAGCCCAATCGTTGCGACAGCCTCGGATAACGACCGCTCCAGCTCCGAGGGGGAGTACATGGTGGGGCCGGGACCCGGAGGAGATGAACCCCAGGAGGAGGCGGTGGTGGTGGACGCAGAGCAGCGGGGTGGTAACCTGGACCCGGCTGGAGGTACTACCGCTGCTGCTGTCGGGTTCGGGATGAGTGGAACCGGGGAGGGCAAAGTGGTGTTGGGTCGAGTCGGACAGAGAGACGACAAAGAGCTCAGGTACCTGCACCTGTTGTGGGAGCCCGGACGAGCTGAGCTGGGTGATGGTGGTGGTGGTGGTGGTGTGGCGAGCAAGATGGGGAAGGTGACAGGCAGCAGGGCCAGGAGGCACCACAGAGTGGTCCGGAACCACCTCGGTCCTCTGGGCAAAGACATCTATGGTAAGGGACTGGTACAGTCTGTTGTTGTTGTTGTTGTTGTTGTTGTTTCTATCTCAATATCGCTAATGTGACAATATTTTAGGTTTATGAGTGTAGTGATTTCATACAATATGAAAGCTAGGTCCCTTAAAATACATATCAATAATTTATATATAATCAAACAGCTCAAAAGCTAAAGGTAATAATGTAGTTGTGTAATGCAGTAAATACCAGAAGAAAACATTTAAAGTGGCAGTAGGCAGAATATTTTTGGCATCATTGGGCAAAAATTCTACATTAAGTAGAGTGATTATATGATAAAATAATAAATAAAATCACATAATAAATCAATAAATAAAATCCATTAAACATTTCGAATATTGTAACATAAAGTATCTATGGATTTGCTTTTAACATCCTGCTGCTAAAACACATTGGGAACCTATAGCAAAAGCAAGCAAACAAACAAAAAAAATATCCACTTGTATCCCACTTGGACGCCTCTGGCAGTATTGGGACCAATATGGTGAGAATAATTCTGAATTAATTTAAAGCTGCAGTAGGCAGAATGTTTTGGCATCATTGGGCAAAAATCCCATAATAACCTTTGAGGATATTGTAATTCAAGTGTTCTGAGAGATAACTAGACTTCTGCACCTCCTCATGGCTCTGTTTTTGCACATATATAAAACAAGAAATGTGTCAGGAGAGGTCAAGAAGCCACAGGCTTATAC
>CAKALU010063161.1:13722-153974 GCA_916700995.1 Hozukius guyotensis
AAAAACAATAACAAAAAAAGAAGAAAGATCTAAACTAACATAATTTAAAAAATACAACAAAAGTTAAACAACAACAAGAAGCACACAAAGTGTGCAGAAAAACCTAACCAAACAGTGGAAAACAATCCAATAAAAATAATGAAATACTTACATGTTCCATACAATATGAAAGCTCTAGGTCCCTTAAAATACATATCAGTAATTTAGATATAATCAAACAGCTCAAAAGCTAAAGGTAATACAGTTGTGTAATGCAGTGAATACCAGAAGAAAACATTTAAAGTGGCAGTAGGCAGTATATTTTTGGCATCATTGGGCAAAAATTCCACAATAACCTTTCAGCATATTGTAATTCAAGTGTTCTGAGAGAAAACTAGACTTCTACACCTCCTCATGTTTTTAGGCTTTAAAAAAGAGAGAGCGTTCCTATTGGCTGTTCATTCAACGGAGACAGCTGTCAATCACTCGCAAACTCCGACCAAACGGTCAAACTAGGTACTAGTGTACTGTTTAGCTGAAAAATTATAACGTTTGTGACCCGGCAGCCATGTTGAGATCAGTTGAGGAAATACCAAGCACCGCCCACCAGCCGGAGCAAACTTTCTCAATTTACAGCTAAACAGTACACTACAAGATGTTTCTGAAAATATTTTATGCTTGAAATAGGCATTACAGTAACAGAATATTAATTCATATTTGATCAACGCTGCCTAGTTTGACTGTTTGATCTGAGTTCATGAGTGATTGATAGCTGCTCAGAGACGGCAAGACTCCAGATCAGCTCTGATTGGTTGTTTTCCTCCGGTCTGTGAAATCTTGCAGATGCCATTAGGAGCACCGGAGGACACAGAGGCACATGATTTTGTTCAGATTACCTGTCTCATGCACTACTGTCAGGATATAGTGACCGTAAAAAATAATTTATATATATATATTTGCTCCAACTTGCCTACTTCAGCTTTAAGCTATGTCATATTATGATTACTAAAATCACAGCAGCTATCCTGTTTCATCTCTTAATATCATGTCATAACATGATATCCATGCCTAGCGTTACACTCAGTATGCACAGTTGCAATATCAGTGGCTGACCAAGCAGCCCTCTTGAAAGTGTGAAGCCAGTGAATGATGTCTTTGTTTCTTGCTCCTATGTCATGCAATCTGATCTCATTATTCCACTCATAAAGCAATATTTGCATGTCTTATCTCCACAGCTGTGAAAAGACTGAGGGAAGCAGCAAACAGCAATGACATCGACACAGGTATGAACATTTAGGTGATGCAGTAAAACGCCTTGCGAGTGGTGTGAGGGAAAGATGATTAAAGGCTGTGTTTTGCTAACACAGATGTGTTCTTCCAGTTCGAAAGCTCCTGCAAGATGACATAGACCCCTGTGCTGCAGATGACAAGGGAAGGACAGCCCTCCATTTCTCTTCTTGCAATGGCAATGAGAGCATTGGTAAGTTGGTGATAAACTTGTCGTGACAGTTTATCACGTATGATGCAGCAGGGTGGTTGCCATTTGAAGAGCAGTTTGTTTACCATACTGCAAGTGATTATGATACTCATTTATGTTTTTTTTTTTACACGTGCCTTTGTTGTACACTACATTTCCGAATCAGTAACAGTTAAATTTAAATTTCAACAGTTAAACGTCCTTTTTCAAATGTTCTTTTTTATGTCTGCAGTGCAATTGTTGCTGAGCCACGGCGCTGACCCCAACCAGCGAGATAGTCTGGGAAATACCCCCCTCCATCTGGGTAAGAGAGAACAATCACCATGGCCTGTAAAACCTGTAGCTCTGTGGTCAGTAATGCATATGACTGTGGTTTCACTCTGACTCACAACTAGGCTCACACCTGCTAAAGTGAAGATATACTGTATACTGCAGAATGACATAAAGCAAAGTTTGAGGGATGTTTAAGGCATTCAACAAGTGTTTTGAAACCCTTTTATTCTTGTATTTTGTGTTGCAACCGGCCCATTTTTACCTGTGTTTCTGCAGCGGCCTGTACCAACCATGTGCCTGTAATCACCACATTGCTGAGAGGAGGTGAGACCACTGTAGAGGTGTTAAATTCTCTGTTTATACATGTTGATCGGTTTCTCATTATAGGAGAACTCTTTGTAAGCTAGCTGAAAATACATCCCACAAGAGCTGCAGTGTTGGAGATGCTCTGACCCAGTCGTCTAGCCATCACTATTTGGGCCTCTTCAAAGTCGCTCACATCCTTACGCTGGCCCATTTTTTCTGCTTCCAACACAAAGTTCAAAGTTCAAAATGTTCACTTTCTGTCTAATATATCCCACCCACTGCCGGGTGCCATTGTAACGAGATTATCAATGTTATTCACTTCACCTGTCAGTGTTCTTAATGTTATGGCTGATCGGTGTGTATATATGTATATATATATATATAGGGCTGCCAATTGATTCAAATATTTAATCGCAAATTAATTACACATTTTTCTATCTATTCAAAACATGGGGGTGGGCAAATATGCTGCTTTATGTATATATTTATCATTGGAAATGAATTAACAACACAAACAATGACAGATATTGTCCAGAAACCCTCACAGGTACTGCATTTACCATACAAAAAATATGCTCAAATCATAACATGGCAAACTCAAGCCCAACAGGCAACAACAGCTGTCAGTGTGTTTCTAGTTTCATATGATGCCAGTATCTTCACTCTAGCTTTAAAACTGAGGCCACTGCAACCTAAAAATCGCACGTTGCATTAATGTGTAAGTACAAGTAAGTAGTAGTAGTAGTAGTAACAAGTACCACAGGGAACCTTTAAAGTGTAAGTTAGTCTAACTATGAGTGAGTTAAAGGTAGTTCAGGTGAAGGACTGTAAGCACTTAAATGTCCTGTATGTTACACTTTCCCACACATATCATTTATATAATTCAGAATGTAACCATGGCAATGCAGTTGTGGCAAATAAGCACAAAGATATCTTGACAAATTTTAAGTGATGTTGCTAGATCTATAACAACACTGATCCTTTAATCAGAGTTACTAAACTCTAGTGTGATTATTATTCAATTGAGAATGCATGGAAACTATTTAATACGCATGTGTAACTGAGAGGTTTGTGCTCTTATTGTCTCTGTTAAGGAGCCCGTGTGGATGCCCTCGACCGAGCAGGCAGGACCCCTCTGCATCTAGCACGCTCCAAGCTTAATATTCTGCAGGAGGGAGACTCACGCAGCTTAGAAACCCTGAGAGGGGAAGTCACACAGGTAGGGAGTGTGTTAACTTGCCTGGCTTATGCTTAGGATAGAGCCTGACTGTTTTGCATTCTTAATTTTAAGATAGGTAATATTGACGAAGATTTTTACATCTGACTTTCCCTTGTAGATCATTCAGATGCTGAGGGAATACCTGAACTTAATGGGCCAGAGTGAAGCTAAAGAGAGGCTGGAGCACATTTCGACACAGCTACAGCACACACGCACCAAAGAGCAGGTGAGACCTACATATTAATTGATTGTCAGATGATGATTCTCAGATTTGCATGCATAAAAAAACATGCATGCATAGAAAAACAAGATTTATGGTGTAACTAAACTTAAATATGTTTTTTAGATTTGCATGTATCGATTATTTAGATTTCACCAACTCATACATGGCTGTATGCATTTTTGCTTTTCTTTTCAGGTGGATGAGGTGACCGATTTACTGGCCAGTTTTACATCACTCAGTCTACAGAAACAGAATTTGGGGGATAGGTAGAAGAAAAAGTGTATAGAGGGCTGAAGTCTTGTTACTTTTCAAGAAAGCCTCTGCTCCACTAGCCTTGGCCAGACAAGCAAATCCTGAACCATACTGAACCATAATGCTGGGGTTTTCTGTCCATATCTGTCCAAATATTGATCTACAGTACTACTCCACAGGAAAGTGACATTTGAACTCCTTGTCAAAGATAACACCATGTTTATTTTGGTAGCATTTACAGCTCTGATGAAGTTTTGAAAGTGTTCCTGTGGCTAAAACTAATATGCTAACTAGGGAAGCACCGATGACGATATCAGATAACGGGCCGATACTGACTCAAATAGCTGGATATGGTATCAGTGACAATAGGGCTGATCTATTCAATTCAATTCTCTATGTATATACTATATACATTATATAGTGGAATTGTAATTCCTGTTTAGGTTTTGACCAATTTGTTGCTACATTAAAAAGGTTTAAAGTTGAATTTCAATTCCTCATTTGAAGATTGTTGCTGGAGTACGATTTATTATTAAATAATAACAATTCAGTAAATTTGTATCTGTGTATTCATTTGTTACATTTTGTTTTACAAAGATAGGCATACAGCTTATTAATTTAACACGGGTGTCAGATTGGTACTCAGTATCGGCCGATACCCAAAGCCCAGGTATCACTATCGGTATCGGTATCGGGACTGAAATGGTCGGATTGGCGCATCCCTGGTGCTAACAATAGTGACAAAAATATTCTTATCTTTGTTCAAATGAAAAGATGCTCACATTTGAATGCCCAGTACTGCAGCGTTGTAGATATCCATTTATGGACAGAAAAGAGTATCACATGTTAGCTTTTCAGAAAAAGGATAAAAGGAACCCCTCAGGGAAATAAACATTCAGAACAGGAAGCTAGTGGAACAGAAGCCAACCCAGAAGTGCAGTGGCATCTTGGCTCTCTATTGTGTGTGTGTGTGTGTGTGTGTGTGTGTGTGTGTGTGTGTGTGTGTGTGTGTGTGTGTGTGTGTCTGTGTGTCTGTGTGTGCGAGAGTCACGGCTGTGTCTATGTGCTGATGTTCTCTTTTTGCCTGCCATTATTAGCTAAGTTCTCATGAAATGATTAAACAGCATTTACTGTTGTATTCTTGGTTTTCTTATCAACAGCATCTTTTGTATCTAGTTGCCTTTTCTCTTGTATTGCATGTTATGTTTGTATGTGAACCGTACTGTAAAAAAAATGATTTTGCTGTTGTTGGAAATGGATATATGTGATTCAATAAATCAATATGTTTGGCTATATTTGTGAAATATTGTCTTTTATATAAAAAAAGAATGGTCTATCCATATTGGTTTCTGTTGCAATTTAATTTAATACTTATTTCAAGATTCAAGATTCCTTTATTTGTCATTTCTATGCTCCACATAAAAACAAATTGTGTTTCTTACATTCACCACTCAGAAATTCAGTGCAAAACAATTAATAGTGAAAACTATAAAGTAATTAGCTAATAATTAAGAGCACTAATAAACAAGCTAAAAGTACGCTAAAAAAATAGAATAGAATAAATAGTTACAATTTAAAAATAAAAAATATTATTCAATATTTCAATATCAACATATTCAATGAGGAAACCCCTTGTTTTCATTTTGCATAGCAGGATACAGGAAATCCTTTGTCCCCCGAGCCATCAAACTGTACAACACCTCTCTAGGGAGGGGGGGACAAAGGAGGACGGTCTGCAGGACAGATAATAATGCACTATACTCACTTTTAACAGTCTCTTCTGCACTATATTCACTTCTTTAATAGTCCTGTATCACAGCTGTTACCCTGCACTATATTCAGTTTTAACAGTTTTCTTCATCTCCTTGTATTTTTATATCTGGTATATTTTTTTGTACTTTGTACTTTGCACTAATAACTTTTTTACTGCCTTTTTACTAACATGTTTTGCACTATGGAGCTGTGATGCTGGAAACTTGAATTTCCCTCGGGATCAATAAAGTTACTATCTATCAAACTATCTATCTATCTATCTATCTGTCAGAGCTTTAGAGAATGCATTGCTAATATGGCTACTTTTTTCCCCCGACGCTGATTGGCTGCGTTACCAAAGCCCCTCCCCCTACATCGACGCTGATTGGCTGCGTTACCTAAGCCCCTCCCCCTACGTCGACACGTATTGTTGCCTTGCCGATAATAAAAGATGGCGACCGGACCCGCGTAAATTGGAGATCCGTAGAGGTAGTACAATTTAATAAAATATATCATTCCCTCTCTTCCTGGTGTTTATAAACAACACACGCTATCACCCCCAGAGGAGATGAAGACGTGAGCAGAGTTAAATGCATGTTCGCCACGTTGTTTTATGCAGTTTAGTCGACCGCGGCCTAGCTGTGGGTGTAAAGCCTCGGGCTTTCCTGAGTCGCTCTCACCGGCCAGCTGAGGGCATGCTGGAAATGTTGAGTAACGTTAAGCTAAAGGAGTGAATGAAAGAGGGGGTGTGTTTGTGTATCTTTATGAAAGTAGGCGGGAGTTTGTTTAGCTAGCATTTTGTGTACTCTTGTTGTAGGTGACAGACCACATCATTATTGTAATATAACTTTAGTTTTTGGTAAAGAAGAAGCAGCCATTCCCTGAGCACTAACCCATCTTTAGAGTAGCGTTGTCAAGGTTACCTGCTCCATCCAGTGATGCTGGGACAGCTCAGTGCAGGACCAAGCACCAATAGATAGATAGATAGATAGTAACTTTATTGAAATTCAAGTTTCCAGCATCACAGTTCCATAGTGCAAAACATGTTAGTAAAAAGGCAGTAAAAAAGTTAGTAGTGCAAAGTACAAAAAAATATACCAGATATAAAAATACAAGGAGATGAAGAAAACTGTTAAAACTGAATATAGTGCAGGGTAACAGCTGTGATACACGACTATTAAAAAGTGCAGAAGAGACTGTTAAAAATGAGTATAGTGCAGGGTAACTCCAGTAGCTTAGTCTATGAAAGTGCACTGTGTGCATTATTATCTGTCCTGCAGACCGTCCTCCTTTGTCCCCCCCCCTCCCTAGAGAGGTGTTGTACAGTTTGATGGCTCGGGGGACAAAGGATTTCCTGAGTCTGTCTGTGGAGCACTTGGGTTATAGCAACCCAGTAACCTATTTAGGTGTTATTACCTTTGTTGATGTCCAGGTAACATTACAAGATGCTGATATATATGAAGGGCATACCTGTACAGGGGGGACAGGTTACAAAAACTTTACCAGAGGGAGACTTTTTGGATCCATCGACTGGATGCCTTAAAGTATCCTGGTCTTAAAGGTCATATTGTAGAAAAGTGAGATTTTGTCTTTATATTATAAAGCAGCTTTAAGTGCTTTATAAATACTGTGAAAGTATGAGAACACTCAATATACGGAGAAATACACAGCCTGTATTCAGAAACTGTGCGTTTGAAACAAGCCGTCAGGATTTCTGCCCATTCGTGATGTCACGAATAAACAATATTTACACCCTTGACACAATTTTAAACGTAAACATTGTAAATGTGTCCCAGTTTATTTCCTAGTTGCAGTGTATGTGAATGTCATCAGCTGACAGGAAGTACACATGGACCCAAGCTGTTGCCTAGCAACGCAATTCTGTTGCAAATTCCGTTGCAAATTCCGTCAAAATGCGCTAAAACGGAGCATTTCAGACAGAGGGTAAATACAGGCAAATTCAGGCTGACAGTGTGAGGAAAATAAAGTTTTTTTTTTAAATTACAGCATGTAAACATGTTCTAGTAGAAACACAAAATACAAGTATGAACCTGAAAATGAGCACGATATGGGACCTTTAAAGTATCCTGGTCTTAATGAGGATATAGATTTTACATGTTTTTTTTTAGTAATAATAAATATTAAAAATATTATATATATTTTTCCTTTTCTGTATAGGCTCCCATGTTTGCTTTACAGCCTCTGTTGCTAAGTAGGAGGTGTTTCTTTAATGAAGGACATGAATTACATGTTTCTGTGTTATCTCCTTGATATTTTGTTACATTTTGTAATATTATGGGTGATCATGTGATTGCCTCCCATTGGTTGTTGATACCATATAGGTGAGGCCATATCCGCCTTGTCTGTTTGTTTGTAAGCCCTGACAAAGATCTACAGTGGTCGAAACATGTTGGCTTTTTAAATGATTTAGCAACTACAATAAAGGCTTTTTAATATATTCTCTTCCTCGTTGCTACTTTTTTGATATTTTGGAGTGCCTGGATTGCCTTCCTGTTCATACCTGTACATGTCTAAGTTTTCCACTTTGTTATTGTGTAGCGTTAAACTGCTCAGATTAGTTTTTGTCCAGAATAGATATTAATACCTTAACTTGCATTTGATTTTTTTTTCACTTAACAGGTCAGTATCCTGCCTTATGTTGTCAGTGACATACTGTGACAAATCAACGTGTTGACAAAGGATGGCTTTTGAGGAGATCAAGAATAAAGGAGGAATGGGTAATGTCTGCTTGTAAACTGCATGTAGTTTTACTTTGTCCCTACTTATCAAACATATGCATTTTTTTGCAGTCAGAAACAGAATGATAAATGAAGTGTAACTGATTTGAGTGCTAGTTTACACAAGGAACGGAGAACATTTCAAGAGACGAAGATGTGACAAGATTTTATCAAATCTCTACTTTTAAATTAAAGATTATAACACTCTTATTATTTATTATTTTATTTATTCTAGATGCGGGAATGGAAGGAGACAGAGGCCTTGTAGCTGGTCGTAGCCAGAGAGAGAAAAGGAGGTCGTACAAGGATCTGTTAAGAGAGGAAGAGGAGATTGCTGCTCAGGTTCGAAAGTCTTCCAAGAAACGACCCAAGGTAAGTTATCTGTCCACATTAACTTGACCTCATGGTTTAATATCACAGAAAGCTTTTAAGATATGCCACTAGTTACGGTGTTATAGCACATTTGAATATTTTGAACCAATTTTTCTATGAATCGGTAAAAGCATTTGTGTCATTCCAAATCAGGACTCAGAACTGTTCATGCTTGGAGGGGACTCGCACAAAAAGAAGAAGAAACATAGCGATGACTACTATTACAGAGGTGAGAGATTGATGTATTGTAAGTATCTTTTAATTTCACAAAAAATGACTCTTCAACTGAATTTACTTTTTTCTTTTCCTTTATTGTCCCTGTATCAGACCATGACGGTTCAGGTCCACCTCCCCACAAGAAAAAGCACAAGTCTGCAGACCGCTCCCCTCTCTCGTCCCCCTCATCCTCCCATCCGACAGACACAGCGATGGGCCTCCTGCAGGCTATCACCTCTCCACTGGCCACAGGTTCGGACCCCAGCCCCCACTTGCACAAGAAACCCTCCTACCCACCCTTCTCCTCGCACTCCTCCAAGGACCGCAAACGCGAGAGCAACAGTGGTGGAAGCAAAGGGAGCCACTCCTTCTCTCACTCACGCCCCGTGTCTTCATCGTCGTCTTCCTCCAAGAAGCACTCCTCTTCCTCAAAGTCGTCTCTATTCCACGGTGGAGCTCCCAAAGAGGAACCCTTGACGTTACGTGAAGCTGACGGGCTGAAGATGAAGCTCATCATGTCGCCAGAGAAGGAGGAAGGAGAGAGCTTCCCGTTCACGCCCCACTCATCCAAAGGAGGTGGAAAGAAAGAGAAGGATAGAGACAGGATGCAGCACTCAAAGTCGCCCAAGAAGAAACTACAGCAGAGTCGAGATCCACTGCCTGTAGTGGGGAAAGAGGTGGAGGTGGAAGGTAAGATAACCCTAAATTTTGTTCCAAGGATGCAAGTTATGTTATCTTTGTCCTAGTACGGCTGGAATTATGCTTCTCCGGGCTGCATGTAGAGCTGGGCAATATGACGATATATATCGTCAAAATTATATAAAAATGTCTCTCTTATATATTTTTCTATATTGTTTGTATCGCAATATAGGCTAGGCCTATATTCATTTATTTATTTTCTCTATAATTTCACTTAAAACTGTTATGCTAATTTTGCACTCAAGTTCTTAGAATGACGAAATACTCGAACTAGTACTTTTCATTTGTCAAGTATTTAATTCACATAGGAGTATACAACAATAGGCTTTACCATGTGGTTATTTTATATAGACTATTTATTTATTAAATTACCAGAAAACTTGCTATATCATGATACATATCGTTATGAAGATATAAATTGATCTATCGTGATTTTGGCCATATCGCCCAGCCCTAGCTGCACGTAAGCTAACATACACGGGTGGTGTATGGACATGTTCACGTGTGTTTCTTTTCTACTTGTATTGATTGGGAGTATTAATATACGTGTTCACTAGGAAGCAGTGTCACGTTTACCAAACCAAAATGTAAAGAAAACATAGAAGAAGAAAGAGAAATCTTGATGAGATCTGGGAGGTGTGCAAGTCGGCTCTTCTGCAAGCTTCTGCAAGCTTCTGCAAGCTTCTGCAACCTACGGTTACCCATAACACCCTTTTCTGCATAGGTTTGCAAAAACTGCTCAGACACCCTCTTATTGTCAATCTACCCAGGAAAGCCATCCATCCTCTGAATGCTCTAGGTCTCTAGTTTGTGGCTGTAAAGTTTCATGAGGCTGTGCATATCCTAGAGGTCACCACAGGTAATTTTATACAGTGATGTCAAAAACTTGTGACTACACCGGTGTTACTGGTTATACCAGACATTTTACAAGAAAAGGTGACGCTCAATACATGTAGAGCGCTTACTCTGATCTTTAATGTTGGAGGTCTGTGTGTCTGGCTCTCCAGTCGATCTTTCCCTGCAGGGCCGTGGGTTTCCACCTGGCGCCCCTGCGCCACACACACGCTCCGTCCTCCGCACGGCGATTGCCTCATTAACGTTAAGGTTCCCTTCTAGCATTGGGTTTAAAATCTGAAATATTGCCAAATAGGCGCTTTTGCTTTACGTTTTGACACCAAATCCTTCTTCATCGTCTTGTCTGTTAACTCTGTCTTGTTGTCCCATTTGTGTGAAATCTGAATCCTGCTGGAGCAGACACTTTCACTTTCGGATTGTAGCGTCCGTCTTCCGGCTATTTAATGATAACACGGCCCTGATACGCAAAAATAAACTGAATACGTTTTATTTCTATTAAAAAAAGCGAAACAATGGTGGGGGCGGTGGGCAAGTAATGTAATCGGTGTATGCCTGAACACCGTGTAACACCGGTAACATTGACTACCGCGGCAAGCCTACTAATGAGCTGTATTGGCACAGATATTGCTGCTGTAGATATTATTCGTCCAACTGTAGTCTCAATGTACCATACCATCTTGAAATATTTACCCCCCCTTGTTTTGTTTTGTTTTGTTTTGTTTATTCACATTTATTGCTGTGTTCTCTGTTATACAGGCCATTATGGAGGTGGCATGGGAGATGATAGCTCTTCATCTGGGGGTGAACTGGAAGCGGGTGAACTGGTTATAGACGATTCATACACACACCTGTCAAAAAAGAAGAAAAAGAGCAAAAAAAGCAAGAAGAAGAAAGACAAAGAAAAAGACAGAGACAAGGATAAAAGTGGGAAGGACAAGAAGCACAGCAAAGGATTTGGAGGTGAGTTTAGTATTTGTTAAATATATAACAAAAGCCGTCTTGGTGCAACTGAGTGGCGTTCTTTTGCTATGTTTGTTTATGTTAACACATTTTTTAATGACATCTGTAAGAAATAATTGTAAAACAATTTATGTGTCAATACAATACTTGTCATTACCATCGATTTATCTTTGTATGACATTCGTCAGACTCATCGCGGGGCCACAGCCACTCCCATCCAACTGTCACTCACAGCGCCGTCGGTCCAATGTATGCCATGGGCACGCCCGTCCCTCCACACCACCATCAAGGCAATGATGGAGTGACAGAGAAGAAGAAGAAGAAAGAGGAGAAAGATCGGGAAAAGCATGAGAAGGGAAAAAAGGTAAGATACTGTTCAGTGATATTTCTTGTTGGGTTGGTTGTTAAAGTTGCAAAACAACTGGAAATTTAGCTTTGAATACCAAAAATCTCAAGCATTGTTGACAAGAAATCAACAACCGTACTGAACCACCTGCAGATACTGCTTCTAGGCCTCACATAAACAGCTGCCTTGTTTTTAGCTAACTAATACGCTAATACAAAAAAAACAGTTAAATCCCCCCTCCAGCCAGTGTTACTTCCTGTCTTTCGGTTCTTTCTCAAATAGAGAATTGGGTTGTGGTTAATAGTCAGACGTAATTCATTACCATGGCAACCAGATTGCATCAGTAGCTTGGAAAACCGCTATCTATATGCCACTGAATTTGATGAATATACTGTTTATCAGACCACAAATGAGACAAGAATTAGCACACTCAATCTCTTCTTTACCGTCTCCTCCTGGCGTGGCGGCTGTCTGTCTGCTGCTGCACCAAGGAGCTCCACCGCCGCACGCCGGCCACAGCGCACCACAGGACAGATAGACATGTTGCAGAGCACCGACGTTTCAGGATGTTTTGGAGATACACTGTCCACTAGCACCAACACCGCCCGCTCCCCGGCGTCCGGACCTGTTGGTGGCCGTGTGCTGGTGGACGAGGCAAACCTCTAAAACATCCAGAAACTACATTTCAGACAGGACAACATGCATATGATCCGTCCTGCGGTGCGCTATGGCCGGACACAACATCGGTGTGCAGCATTGGCTTCTTTACGTTAATTTATCTCCAGCAGGAGGAAACGGTAAAGAAGAGAGCAAGAGAGAGAGACGTTGTCAAAAAAAGAAATCTATTTACTTTTGTCAAACTTCATTAGGCAAAATGTCCCCCAACCATGTGCCGTCCTCTTTTTTTTTTTTTTTTTTTAACGCCTCCGTGCTTCTCCTGGTAACCGTGGTAACCCTGTGTTTAACGTCACAACGCTATGAATTATGAGTAATTCCCTCAGGCAAAGTCTGCAGAAATGTGGAGTTGCGGGAAGTGTTCATAAAGGGCTCAAAATGTCTGCGAGAGAGCCCTCAAGGACTTGACGATTTGACAGTGGGACAGCCCTATACCCTCACGGACGGTCTGTGTGGACATTGGGATTGGGATTGGGCCAGTGTGTTGTGCTAATTCTGCCGGTCGTGTCATCCACTGCGTTGATTGCACCCGGTCACCGCACACACAAGTGCCATTGTGAAAATAAACCACACACTAAACTAAGGTGGAGGAAACTAAAAAAATAAAATGAAAACCCTCAGTTAGCAAGCTAATGCAGTAAGATAGGCTAGCTATGAGTGCACCTGCGCAAGCTTGGAGGGTGACGTATGACTTGCAGCTTCTACTATAATCATACATCATCTTTTTTAACTTTGAGCAAGTAATTAAGTTATTCGTCAAAAAAATTGCTGAACATTGGGCTAATCAACATTGTCAGGAAATTACTCAAACAAATATGAAATATCATAGTGTCACAGCCCGGCTCTAGAACTGTGACAAAAAAAATGAGACACACGGGTATACTGAACAAATAAACTGATTTATTAACCGAAAATGACGTAAAAAATAAGTCAATAGAATGTATGGAAGGAATCTGTAGAGTCGGTAGTGTAGGGAGTGGATGTGTGAAAACGTGCTGCACAGGTGTTTCAAACAAGTAAAAGGAACAAAAAAACCAAGGCACACAGGTATGGTGTGAGAGGAGATCTGCCGACCACAGACTGCTGCATGCTCAGGCTTTTAAGCATGGAGCACACCGGGCCCAGATGTGCAGAGCCGGCTTAAGGCATAGGCCATATAGGCGGTCGCCTAGAGCACCACCTTCTGGGAAGTGCTGGTTGCCCTGTAAAAAAAAAAAAATTATATAAAAAAAACAAAAAACAATGCCGATGGGCGCCCTTCCTCATTTTCTGCATCGAGGTAACAAATAAATAAATACTCTTTTCACCATTGTAACTCTCTCTCTCATACTTTTTTTTGTCAATAAAAGTGTAAAATGTATTGAAACTGACTAAACACTTTTAAGCCAACAATATCAGGGACCAATTGTTTATTTATATTAAAATAAATACAGTTATTTATGAAAATAAAAATCTAAATTTTTGTCTTAAAACCATTGTGTGTTGCGGTTAACGGGGCTAGGGTTAGGGTTCTGGGGGGTTGAACCCTAACCCTAGAGACGGGGGGCTCCAGATCCGAATTTTGCCTAGGGCACCAAAGGGCTATAGCCGGCCCTGCAGATGGGTCCCATGCCACTGATTGCACTCCTCAGGTCTGCAGCCCTGGAGAGAGAGAGCACAGACACAGCAGAGGATCCAAACACAGAAGGGCCAAAATACACTGGAGGGGGGCTTTAAATGCTTTTTTCATTGTGCGTCTGTTTCTTGCATTATTAGCTAATTCCTTTGTCCTCTCTTAGCCCAAGAAGAAGAACATCATAACAGCATATCAGGTGTTTTGTAAGGAGTACAGGGTCAACATAAATGCAGAACAGCCAGGACTAGGTGGGTGATATTATGACATATACTGTAATGACACTGATTGGCATATTGTCCTTTCAAATATCGCTAAAATACACATTTTAAACAATATGTTTGTATGTTTAACCTGCAGTCTTTGGTGCGCTAAGCAAAAAGTTGGCCGAAGTTTGGAAGGCGATGCCGGAGAAAGACAAATTGGTAAGATTTTGTCCCTATTTGTAATTGATATTGAAAAATGCTTTTGAACATCACTGTTGTGCTTGCAGTTGTGGTGCACTTAATGTCCCGCGTTCTGTGTTTGCTCTGTGCAGATTTGGAGGCAGAAAGCTCAGTATCTGCAGCACAAACAGAACAAAGCTGAGGCCACCACAGTCAAACACAAGAGTGTCACTGAGGGCAAAAGCAAAGGTATCGTTGACTCTAACATGAAAGTTTCCAACTGATTGATAAGGAAGTTTTACCATTTCTCACTGTTTGTCCTCTCGCTGTCAGTTCTAATAACGGTTGTCTTTAAATTGTGTTTGGTCATGAAAGCTGTAGGAACGGGAACAGGGATGGTGTCACCGAACAGAGCGCCGTGCACTATGTCACTATCCCCAGCACGAATCCCAGATGTTGATCCCATCGATGCAGCAGCTCACCTGCAGCTATTAGGAGAGTCCCTGTCCCTGATTGGGCATCGGCTACAGGAAACAGAGGTACGTTTCCCCATCGGTACATGCACATATTGTGTTTGCAGTGGATTTAACCTATAACCTTTATACAAACAATTAAACCTAAAGACAGAAGACCAAATAAGTAGATTAATAAATATCAAAAACAGACATAGGCTGTGATCAAAAAGTCATTTTTTCTTAGGAAAGTTCCAAACAGAATGAAATGACCATAAGGAAAGGTGCTTCAGTGCTTCCTTTCTTATCTCCTTTAGCATAGGATACACTGGACCATCCTTTACCAAAGGAAAAGAGATAATGCCGCCCTGCATTTCCTTGCGACCAGAACATTTAAAGTGACGCCCCATTCTCTTGTTCATGTAAACAAACGATATGCTTATCTTGCATGATATTTTCACACAGTCATATTCTAATGGGATTCATGTTGATAAATATGAGTGGATAGTGACAACCATTTCGTTTCATTTTTTTTTTAATTATTTATTTCAAACATGTAAAACAAAACAAGAATAACAAATTAAATGAACAGTAAACATATAGCTAATTGTCAATAAACAAAGGAGTAGGAGGAACTACAGCCTACATATGGTCCCCTTCTCCATAACTCGAACAATAAACTCAATATTTTTCATATATTCCTTTCCTTATTCATTCAATTCCAACCTTGGGAATGAAGTGATATTTTTCACTGGTTGTCCACATTAGGTCAGATAATCCTTTATTATATGTTGGTGTGGAGGGTTACAGCAGCAGAAGGAGCTGTGGTATCTCTCTTTCACACACCGCGGGTGAAGAAGCCTGTCACTGAAAGAGCTATCTAACAACGCACTAAAATCCGTTGCATCATAATTACAGAGCCTAGTGTAAGTGTAGTCGGATTCTCTTAACACCACGGTTGTCTTTTCCTAAGTCCTTATGAATCCTCCTTCACATCTTTCCTTGACCTCATGACGTTTTCCATCGAGGTCAAGGAAAAGTGGTTAGGAAAAGACATTAGGACGTCAACCGCAACCATAATAAAAAAAGAAGCTTTACTTTCCACTTAAGACAGCACTCCATTTTCTATTTAAAGTACAACGTGGAGCTGTTTCATAACTATGCAGTGGAATAAGTGAGTCACGTGTCTGATGTTTCTTTGTGTTAGGGGATGGTGGCAGTGTCCGGGAGTCTGTCTGTACTTCTGGACTCCATCTTGTGTGCGCTGGGACCGCTGACCTGTCTCACAGCACAGATACCACAGTTAAACGGATGTCCTCGAAATGTCCTGGTAAAGTATTAGCATTTACAAATGTATGAATTGAATTACAGCGGGTGTTTTCAAATGGACTGCAGTTTTCTATACATTCAGGTGTTATGCATTTTTATTGCGGTTTTCTAACAAAGCTCTCTCTCTCTTTGTCAGTCGAATACGTTGGACAACATTGCCTACATCATGCCTGGGCTGTGAGTAAAGGATGATAATCAAAGTGGAGTGATTTGGCATCAGAAGTCAACAGATTTGACGGGAGTGGTCCTTCACAGGAGTGACCCTTGGACTTTAATTTAAGCCACTTGCTTGGCATCCGAAAACTTGGCTATTTCTAGCGTCAACATGTTTTTAAAGTGTATTTTTTTAAAAACCTTGCTCTCTTAATTTTCTAATTGTTATATTTTTAAATGAAACATTTTACTGAACACGGGGATCTTTCTTGGCATGTCAGCGTAGTTTTATTGTTACCGTGCAGGGTGTTGTATGAATGAGCGTATGTGTGCATTTGTTTAGCTGTGAAGTGGGTTTGACTGTTGAGTGTTCTGTACATGTCGACGTATTTGATTATTTTTTACTGAACTGTACAGGAACATGTAAGTCATTTGGTCATCATCAACATAATATATTTGACAGGTGCTTAGTTTTTCTTTTACCATGTAAAAAGTGCTGTCATGCCTTGCTGTTTTATACATTTGATATTTTACTGTGCATACATACAGCATTTAGATTTTGACTGCTCTGTAGAAAAGTGATAGATAAACACCTTTAGGTGCCACCTTGTTTTAATTGGGAGCGGTTCAAACAAATCACTGTCGGACATTTAATGAAATGGCAACATTAAAACTGTTCCCAAATTCAACTTCTGCTCTTTTTTTTTTATTATCCATGCGTGGCAAGGCTCTAGGGATTGCAATGCCGATTGGTCAGTTCACAAATTTGGGATATTTTTGTTTTTGAGTGAAATGTCTGGAGGACTTTTGGATTAATTGCCATGAAATTTGGTTCAATGTTCCCCCTCAGAATGAATTATAATGACATTCCCATCAGACCCAGGTGTTCTCTGAGGCTAATTATCAAATATTAGCACGCCAGCATGCTAAACTACCGTGGTAAACATTATACCAGCCAAACATCAGGAGTGTTAGCGTTGTGATTGTGAGCATGCTGATGCTAGCATTTAGCTCATAAAGCACCACTGTGCCTAAGTACAGCTAAAAGAGCAGCTAGCATGTAGACTCTTGTTTTATTGACTAATAGATTAGGTTGGGCTGGCCCATACAGGTAAATAATAAATGATATGCTTGACTATTTGTATTAAACAATGGAAGCCATATTAACACACTTCATCAAAATATACCATAAAGTCTTAATGCACTATTATTCAGTGTTTTTGCTCCGGCTGGTGAGAGGTGCTTGGTATTTCCTCAACTGATCTCAACATGGCTGCCGGGTCACAAACTTTCTCATTTTACAGCTAAACAGTACACTACAAGATGATTCTGAAAACATTTTCCGTGTGAAATAGGCATTACAGTAACAGAATATAGATTCATATTTGATCAGCTCTGCCTAGTTTGACCGGAGTTTGCCAGTGATTGACAGCTGCTCAGAGACGGCAAGACTCCAGCTCGGCTCTGATTGGTTGTTTTCCTCCGGTCTGTGAAATCTTGCAGATGCCGTTAGGAGCACCGGAGGATACAGAGGAACATGATTTTTTTTTTCAGATAACCTGTCTCATGCTACTGTCAGGATATAGTGACCATAAAAAATAACATATCTTTATCCTGTTTCATCTCTTAATATCATGCCATAACATGATGTCCATGCCTAGTGTTACACTCAGTATGCACAGTTAAGCAATATCAGTGGCTGATCAAGCAGCCCTCTTGAAAGTGTGAAGCCAGTGAATGATGTCTTTGTTTCTTGCTCCTATGTCATGCAATCTGATCCCATTATTCCACTCATAAAGCAATATTTGCATACTTTTCATGTCTTGTTTTTTTAAATTACTTTTTAAAATCATATTTGCTCCATTTCCACCCACTGCAGCTCGTTTATAGGCGCTTTTATAAGTTGTGGGCTGAAATCATGCAAATTCTGTTGAGTCATTTTATACATTGGACCCTGGTGCCCTGGTCTGAGACGCCCTCCTACAACAGATGGAGCTGTGTTCAGTGTTCACCTCTGCTGAAGTCAGTCAAGCTGCGTCCACCAGGCCGAGCAGAGCAGAGTACAGGCAGGAACTAGGAAGTGCGATCATCCCTGATTCAACACTAAATACGGCGGTGAACAGGACCAGAACATGTCAACATCTGCTGCTGCACAGTCAGGTAGGCTGGATCACCGTTTTTAAATGCATCTAAAGTGTTGTAATCTGTCAGATGGAGTAGGAGAGAAGTCAGTATAGGAGCGGCTGCCGGTATTTATGCAGTTTGTTTCGAGATGAAGACGAGACGGCAGCTGCAAAGGGCGCTGCCCGACATGGGAATGTGAAAGCGTTACTGTCTGGCTACACCGGTCCATGACCACATTTAAATCAGCTGACTAAATAAACAACAGATAGACTATCACTTTTAAGAGGACGATATAAGGATTCATACCAGTGCATTTGAAAAAACTTGTGTACTCCCTGGACAACATACAGTAAACAATCATTATACACACATTTTTAAACAATTTACAGTAGCTATACCATGATAACCATAATTGTGTTTTTTTTTTTGACTCCCTGGACAACATATACAATAAACACTCAGTATACACACATTTTTAAACAATGTAAAGTAGCTATACCATGATAACCATAATTGTGGTGTTTTTTTTTCTTCTTCTCACTGTTGTGTCTCTGCCCCCCAGAGCTGAGACTGGTGGTGCTGGGCCGGACGGGGGCAGGAAAGGGATCAGCAGTCAGTACCATCCTGGGTCTGCATGACTCTCAACAGGGCACAGATGCTGCTGTTGTCACCCAGGAGTGCAGCAAACACAGAGGAGAGGCTGCAGGCAGACAGGTACAGAACATCACACTGCAATGGAAAGAGTCAAGCATAACAGCAAAGCAACATATCATTAAGTTTGGAGACACATTGACTTTTATAGGAACCAGGAATGCACTGATACCAATACTGGATCGGATATCATCATATCCATCATCATAACTTATGAGTGGATTGAGCGTTTAGATACTTTCACTTTATTTATATAGCACTTAAACCTGCTTTATTATAAAAAAAAAACTACATGAACATCTCACTTTTTACAATATGGGACCTTTAATAGCCACAGCAGAATAAATGCCAGCCATAAATAGGATCAAGACTTCAGTTGGATATTGTGAAAAGACTTAAAGGGATAGTTTGGGTGTTTTTTGAAGTGGGGTTGTATGATATACTTATCCATAGTAGGTGTATAACTTACAGTAGATGATGGTCGGCGTGCCCCCAGCATCTAGAAACAGACAGAAGTACCGGCATTGTACAAGCATTACAGTGCTGTGGACGGGGTTGGCAGAAATATGTATTTTAGCCACCTTAAAGAAAGGCTCACCTAAAAAAAATTGATATCCATTTAAGTGTATCCTATATTTGGAATATATTCTTTTGGCGAACTGAACTGAAAACGTATCTATACTGTTTTTGTCATCTGAGCCTGCTGGCTTTGGAGATAAACATATATAAGTTTCACTTTCAGTTCAGTTCCCGGTCTGAAAGGAGAAGGAACGGGCTCTCTGACGGCAAGATAAAGCGTTGAAAATATTCTAAATGTAGTGTACACTTAAACGGATATTATTATTTTTTTAGGTGAGCCTTTCTTTTAGGTGGATAAAATACCTTTTTCTGCCGTCCCCATCCAAAGCACTGTATTGCTTTAAAATACAGCATTTAAAATAAATGTAATCTATACAAAGTCCTGCTTGTCCTATGTTAAATTTTATTACAGTAACATATCAATTTGTAGCATTAATGTACTTCAAAAGTAAAAAGAAAACAACACATACGAGTTGTGAAAACTCTATTCAACCTTGATTTTATGCCTCTGCCACCTCTCGGTAGGTGGTGGTCGTCTCCAGTCCAGCCTGGTTCGGCTCAGGCTGCGACCCAGAGGAAAGGCGAAGACACATATCCTCCTTCATTGCCTTGTCCAGCCCTGGACCGCATGCCTTCCTACTGTGTGTCCCTGTGAACCAGCCGGCCGATGGAGAGGCCAAGGCGCTGGATGTCCTGAAGGAGCTGTTTGGGCCCTCTGCTGTCAGCACAAACACCATCGTACTCTTCACCCACACCGAGGAGCTCGAGGAGGATGAGAAGCTGGAGGAATACCTTGTCACGTGGCGCAAGGACCTCCTGGAGCTGGTGGAAAGATGTGGTGACCGCTACCACACCCTGGAGACCCTCAGGGGAGAACCAGAGGAGGGGAAAGCTGTCGAGGAGCTGCTGGAGAAGGTCGAGCAGGCTTTGAGAGAGAGCGGGACACAACACGTTAGCGGTCCTCTGTACCAGGAGGCGGAGGAAAGAGTGAGAGAGAGGCAGGTAGAGATCTTGAGACAGAGGAGAGGAGAGGACCAGGTGTCTCCCACGGACACACAACCAGAGGAAAATGTCACAGAAGAAGAAATGGAGGCAGTCCGGGCAGAGGCAGAGAGGAGCGTAGGTGACCTGAATGTGGATGTCGAGAGTATTTTCCCCTCTGCCGGTGTCTCACCTTCTTCCGCTGCTCCATCTTTTCTCTGGGGCTTGTGGGAGAAGCTGACAGGCTGGATGAGTTGGCTGCCCAGAGTGGTGAGAAGGGAGGCCCTGTTTGGAGCATTGGTCGGCCTGTTTGTGGGAGGGCCGTTTGGAGGTGTGATGGGGGCCACTGTGGGCTCAGTGGCTACTGAGGTGGGGAAAAGAAAAACACAGAAAACTAAATAAGAGGTAATCCCATATTAATGTATTATGCATTAAGTTGCACCTTAAAGTCACTTCACTGTGTTCAGCGCACCATTGTATTACTGAGCTATTGGTTTACCTGCGAGCACCTGTCAAAATAGTATTTATGCTTGACCACTGAGTATGACTGAGCACCAGTACTTCTGCTTTCTATTTCAGAAGGGGCACAACTCTCTAATAAAGAAAACCATATTATCTAATGGCTTTATTAATGGTTAGTAAATCATGCTTCATAGATCAGTATAACCCATTAATAAGAACAATGTTTGGGTTGCCAGGTTAGAGAAATCCCTTTGGCCGGTGTAGTATAACTTGCTCTGTCATTTTTAGTTAACTTAATTATTCATCTTGATGGTTTAAATTACTCAGTTGCTTAAGTTATAAATGTAAATGAGTAATAAATTTTTCTTCCACTACAGAAATTCCTTTAAGTCTGCAGATGTAATTGTTGTTAATCATGCAATAACAGATGTGGCCACGTGGGGGCAGCAGAAACAAGCTGTGAACACAACATTGACATATTAGAACATATTTAAGTTCATATAACAAATTAGCAGTGGTGGAATAATTACTCAGATCTTTTAATTTAGCAGTACCACATTGTAAAAATACTCTGTTACAAGTAAAAGACCTACATTCAAAATCTTACTCAAATAAAAGTACAAGTTTTAGCATAAAATAGACTTAAAGCTGCAGTTGGTAGAAATGGAGACAATATGATTAAAAAAAGTTATTTTTGTAAAATGATCACTACATTCTGACAGTAGTGCATGAGACAGGTAATCTGAAAAAAATCATGTGCCTCTGTGTCCTCCGGTGTTCCTAACGTCATCTGCAAGATTTCACAGACTGGAGGAAAACAACCAATCAGAGCTGAGCTGGAGTCTGCAGTCTCTGAGCAGCTGTCAATCACTCGCGAACTCTGATCAATCAAACGATCAAACTAGGCAGCGCTGATCAAATATGAATCAATATTCTATTACTGTAATACCTATTTCTCACCTCAAATGTTTTCAGAAACATCTTGTAGTGTACTGTTTAGCTGTAAAATTTGTAAAATTTTATCGACATACTTTACTATGACTTTTTTTTATTTTTTCGGCATACAATACTATGACTTTTTTTCGACATTCTATACCATGACTTTTTTTTGTTTTTTTGACAATCTATACTCCGACTTTTTTAATTTTTTTGACATACTATACTATGAATTTTTGTATTTTCCGACATACTATACTATCACTTTTTCTCAACATACTGTACTATGATGGTACGTGTCCACAGGCTCCATGCTTTCCACGCTCCCCATTCATTGTCTATGTAAGCAGCCGCGCAATGCATTCTGTCAGTGTGGCGTCGCGATTCGAGAAACGGAGCGTCGCAACGCCCGCTCCTCATTTGCATAAAGTTGAGGGCTCGTCTACTTTATGTAAATCACGGGCGTCCGACGCGACTCGCCGCCTCTCGAAACTTCCGAGAATCTTTTAAAATAAACGTTGTCGATCCAAAATAAAGACAGATTTAGCAACTGCATGGCTTATTTCTCGCCTCAAATGTTTTCAGAAACACATTTCGGTGAACTATTTTCGTGAAATAAGAGAAGAAAGTTTTCAAACGAGCCTCCATACTGGTTTCGGTTTGAGAGCTGGGAGCAGCAGCCAACGGCGGGAAAGTGTTCGTCCAATCAGGTGGGGAGAGCCTGTGTCTAGTGGCAGCCCACCAAGTGTCCAATGTTGGGAAGCGTTGCGTCCCCTCGCGATAAAAAACGCCCCTGTGGACACGTACCTTGACTCTTTTATTTTTTTGACACATACTATACTATGATTTATTTTTTTGACATACTATACTATGAATTATTTTTTTGACATACTATAATATGACTTATTGTCGACGTATTATTCTATGACTTTTTTATTTTTTCAACATACTATACTATGACTTTTTTTTTTTTTTCGACATACTATAATAAGCCTTTTTTTCGACATACTCTACCATGACTTTTTTATTTTTTTTGACATACTATACTATGACCTTTTTATTTTTTCGACATACTATACTATGAATTTTTTTATTTTTTGACATACTATACCATGACTTTTTTATTTTTTCGACATACTATACTATGACTTTGTTTCATGAAATCTTTTGACATACTATAGTATGACTTTTTTTTTTTTTTCGACATATTATAATAAGCCTTTTTTTCGACATACTCTACCATGACTTTTTTATTTTTTTCGACATACTATACTATGACCTTTTTATTTTTTCGACATACTATAATAAGCCTTTTTTTCTCGACATACTATACCATGACTTTTTTATTTTTTTCGACATACTATACTATGACTTTTTTTTCATCAAATTTATCCGACATACTATACTATGACTTTTTTTCATGAAATCTTTTGACATACCATACTATGACTTTTTTTTTTTTTTCGACATACTATAATAAGCCTTTTTTTCGACATACTATACCATGACTTTTTTAATTTTTTTCGACATACTATACTATGACTTTTTTTTTTTTCGACATACTATAATAAGCCTTTTTTTCAACATACTATACCATGACTTTTTTATTTTTTTCGACATACTATACTATGACCTTTTTATTTTTTCGACATACTATATCATGAATGTTTTTATTTTTTGACATACTATACTATGACTTTTTTTTTTTCCGACATACTATAATAAGCCTTTTTTTCGACATACTATACCATGACTTTTTAATTTTTTTCGACATACTATACTATGACCTTTTTTTATTTTTTCGACACACTATACTATGATTTTTTTTATTTTTCGTCATACTATACTATGACTTTTTTTTCATCAAATTTTTCGACATACTATACTATGACTTTTTTTCATGAAATCTTTTGACATACTATACTATGACTTTTTTTTTTTTTCGACATACTATAATAAGCCTTTTTTTCGACATACTATACCATGACTTTTTTTTTTTTCGACATACTATACTATGACCTTTTTATTTTTTCGAAATACTATACTATGACTTTTTTTCATGAAATCTTTTGACATACTATACTATGACAAAAATTTTTCGACATACTATACTATGACTTTTCTTGACATACTATGCTATGACTCTTATTTTCTTTCAACAAGCTATGACTTTTTTTCAACATACTATACTATAACTTTTTTACTTTTTCGACATACAATACTGACCTTTTTATGTTTTCGACATACTATACTATGAATTTTTGTATTTTTCGACATACTATACTATGACTTTTTTTACCTACATACTATACTATGACTTTTTTTATTTTTTCAACATACTGAACTATGATTTTTTTCAACATAGTATACCATGACTTTTATTTGTTCGACATATTATACTATGACTAACTTTTTCAACATACTATACTATGCCTTTTTTTTGATACACCATACTTTGACGTTTTTTTATTTTTTCGACATACTATACACTATATATATACAATTACTTTTTTTTCAACATACTATCCGATGACTTTTTTCGACATACTATACTATGAATTTTTTTCAACATACTATACTATGACCTTTTTTATTTTTTCGACATACTATACTATGACTTATTGTCGACGTATTATTCTATGACTTTTTTATTTTTTCAACATACTATACTATGACTTTTTTGTCTGTTCGACATACTATACTATGATTTTTTTCAACATACTATGACTAACTTTTCGACATACTATACTATGACTTTTTCATTTTTTCGACATACTATACTATGACTTTTTTTTTATCTTTTTTGAAATACTATACTATGAATTCTTGTATTTTCTGACATACTATACTATCACTTTTTTTCGACATACTATACTATGACTCTTTAATTTTTTCGATATACTATGACTTTTTAACGACAAACTATACTATGACTTTTTTTTCAACATACTATACTATGACTTATTTTTTTGACATACTATACTATTACGTACAAGTAGGCCTATAAGCCAAGTATACTTAGACTTTTCTGTATATTTGTCAGTTTAAGCCAAGTACACTTAGACTTTTCTGTATATTTGTCAGTATAAGCCAAGTATACTTAGACCTTTCTGTATATTTGTCAGTATAAGCCAAGTACACTTAGACTTTTCTGTATATTTGTCAGTATAAGCCAAGTATACTTAGACCTTTCTGTATATTTGTCAGTATAAGCCAAGTATACTTAGACTTTTCTGTATATTTGTCTGTATAAGCCAAGTACACTTAGACTTTTCTGTATATTTGTCAGTATAAGCCAAGTATACTTAGACTTTTCTATATATTTGTCAGTATAAGCCAAGTATACTTAGACTTTTCTATATATTTGTCAGTATAAGCCAAGTATACTTAGACTTCTCTGTATATTTGTCAGTATAAGCCAAGTACATATAGACTTTTCTGTATATTTGTCAGTATAAGCCAAGTACATATAGACTTTTCTGTATATTTGTCAGTATAAGCCAAGTATACTTAGACTTTTCTGTATATTTGTCTGTATAAGCCAAGTATACGTAGACTTTTCTATATATTTGTCAGTATAAGCCAAGTACACGTAGACTTTTCTGTATATTTGTCAGTATAAGCCAAGTACACTTAGACTTTTCTGTATATTTGTCAGTATAAGCCAAGTACACGTAGACTTTTCTATATATTTGTCAGTATAAGCCAAGTATACTTAGACTTTTCTGTATATTTGTCAGTATGAGCCAAGTAGACTTACGTATCCTTTTGTTAAGTATATCTCCGATAAGTACATAAAAAGTAAACTGCAAGTATACTCTCTTATTTAAGTTTAAAAGAAGTATACTAATAGCACACTTGAATAAACTTCTTTTTGGTAATGGCAATACTAATAAGCATCCACATGGTGGAGACATTGACCTTTATATTGGAGGAATTTTAAATGTTTGAGATGAACTGAGAGATACCCATCTACTGCTTACCAAGCAAATAAAAGTTGCTGTTTCAAGGGTATTTCACTGTTAAGTAATTACTTTCAGTACTTCATTTTCAAAAAAAGGGTGATAAAGTTATGGAAAATTTTCCTTAACTTAAAAAGATGTACAGCATTTACCAAAGGCAAGCTTCAAGCACGAGGGCACTCATTTTCTAAGATGCATTTTTGTAAACAGCATCAAATATGCTGCAGAATGAAGTGAGTGAATGTAGTTAACAACAGCCTGCAGGATTCATGCTGCATGAACTCAGCTGAGCACTAAAGCAGCCGTCTCTCCCAGACTCTCTCCTCCTTACACAATGGCAGGTTATGGCTTTGACATTGATGTAATTGATACTCTGCTAAAACCGTCAGTCATAACCCATCCTTACATCTCTCTCTCTCTCTCGTTTGCTCTCCCACTGTTTCTCTCTAAACTGCCGGCGGCTCTGCCTCAGGAACAGCTAGGCGTTTCCGAATGTGGGTGGTCCGGCTGGGGTGGGAGAGAGAGAGAGAGAGAGAGACAGACACAGAGAGAGAATTAGCCCAGCTCTCATGTTTCCCAAAAAGAGAGAGGAGGGAGGGAAAGACTCGAGAAAGAGAGAGTGAGTGAGAAGCAGAGAAAGGGAGGGAGAGAGAGAGCGAGAGTCAAAGGCAAAGAACAAGCTTTGGGACTAGGCCTACATCTGTCTTCCAGATGTGGCCTCCACAGTTGTCTGAAACAGGAAAAAAAAGGAGGTTTTAAAAGTAAAGGAAAATTGGTGCTAAACAGTTTTTTATTGTTAGGGATTACACATACAGTATAGACTACAGTATACAGTACCAGCTTAAGAATCCACCAGCCAGGACATGCTGCTTTTTTTTTCTCTCTTTATAAAACTGCAATGAAATAGCACACTAGACTCCTTGAAGTTAATGCGTATGAACGAACACCTGTCCAAATATTATTCAGTCTTAGTGGATACACACCGCGGATAAGACAGAGAGAGCAATGATAGAGTTGGCATTATATGGAGAAAATTTAATGAGAATTTTTTTGGAGGGGAAGGTATTTCTTCAAGAAGATATGGGACACAACAGTTTCAAAAATAGCACAAATGAAGGCCAGTTCTGTGTCAGAGTGTCGGCCAACATCGATGACACACCATCAGGAAAGAGAGAGAGAGAGAGAAAAAAAGTTTGATTTGTGCCTGTATGTATAAGCAAAGCCAAAATCTGAACAAACATGTGAGGGAATCACCAGTGAGCCATCATTAACACACAGGCTGTAACTTCTGCTCCTCTCCCTCGGAGCAAAAATGTTGTTCTAAGAGCCTTGTGGTCCCTCGGTGGATTGGGGGGCAAGTCCGCTGTGAGACGTGGACGCTGCAATATTTTTTTGTTATCATCGCGCCCTATGGGCTGGAAAAGACAGCAAACCAAAGGAAAATAAACAAGATGACACACTTTTTCCTTAACAGCACAGGGCCGTTTCCCCCTCGCTGCTGGTTTACACAGACATCACGCTTTATCGTTAAATACTCCAAAATGTTTGCCTTAAGAGTGATAATAACAGCATTAGTTTTTGAACATATTTTTACTGGCCTGGATTGTTTCTTCGGAGTCTCAGAGAACACGCAATATTTAACATTTTAACATTCAAAGTAATTGTATAATTTATCGGAACATAATAATAACTAAGAATGCAAAACTGCTCTGGATGACCTAAGACAGAAACATCAGCTTAACATGAATTAGCCTACATAAAATACAGGAAATCCAGGGCCGGCTTAAGGCATAGGCCATATAGGCGGTCACCTAGGGCGTCTTCTTCTTGGGGGCGCTGGTTGCTCTCTTAAAAAATGTTTTTTAAAATGCAGTGGGCACCCTTACTCATTTTGTGCATTGAGGTAACAAATAAAGAAAGAAAGAAAGAAATACACTTCTCACCCCTGTAACTCTTGTTGCAGTGAAACTGACTAAAAACTTTTAAGCCAACAACATCAGGGACTAATTGTTTATTTATATTATAATAAATATCCGAATTTCGCCTAGGGCACGGAAAGGGCTAGAGCCGGCCCTGAGAAAACCCCAAACAAAAAACTCCTGACAAAATAACATTTTTCTTTTTAATAATAAAGGGGCAATGATGAAGTTGAAGAAAAATTAAGTTACTTTTTTAGTTTTTAAAATTATATATTTCAAAAACCTAATTTTGATAATTGAATTCTAAAATTATTTGTTTTATTTTGAAATTTTAAAAAATTTTGGTGAAAATACAGCAGCAATATGTAAAGTCAGAAATACAAGAATACACTGTATGCAAGTAACAGATAAAAGAGATTAGATTTACACACCAATGCCGTAAATCTAATGTATAATATTCAACCAGCAATTCAAGTGGACTTTGCTAACTACGTGACCTCAGGCAGTCATCTTTATATGTGATCCCAGGCTGTTTGTGTGCCAGCAGGGCTGAGACAGCGGTGTCCAACAGCCGGCTCTCTCCTCCTCTCTCTGGGTGTGCTCACTGTGAGCCCTCTCATCTTTTTCCCATTAGAGCTGTTTTCATGTTCCTTCCTAGCGTGAGCGTGTGTGGCTGCAATTGTTTATGAAGCAATGCTTGCCCCGTCCAACTGTGTGTTTGTGTACGTATGTCTGTGTGTGTGTCCAACAGGGATTTATGCAACAAATTGCCCAGAATATCGTAGAAAACTAAATATAATAAGATCAAGTTTAATTGTATTTATTTATTAATTTAATTGAATTATTGTAGTGCGCAAGATGTACTTTAGAAATTGGACAAATGTATTGTAGAACTATTTTTAACACTTGGAGAGCCAGAATATGAGATGTAATATTTGAAGCAGTGGTTCCCTGCCCCTATTTCTTTAGACGTAGCCCCACAGCCATGCAGATGAACTCAAGGACCCTTCATTAACACCACCAGTCATCTTCCAAATGTGTTCATTTGATTTTAAACTACATTTTAAATGTTACTTAACACTATTAACTATTTAAAAGTGAATATTGTGACAGTATTTCTTTTTTGTCATACAATTGAACTGTCAGTGTTTAGGTTAGTTTGGTCAAGTTTGCATTATACTACTAGTGGCAGAAGCATTTATGTTTTACGTTTAACTAACTATTAACTGTTTATGCATGTTTAGACTTCTCTTGACTGCACTGCAACCTGCAGTGTTCAAGTGTTACATCTGACTCAATATGTGTGTGTGTGTATATATATATATATATATATATATATATATATATATATACATATACAGTATAAATATACAATGCTAAATAATGCTCCAAACTTATGCTAAATTTTGGCGAGGAAAAACTGGTATTTTCAAAGGGGTCCTTTGACCTCTGACCTCCAGATATGTGAATGAAAATGGGTCCTACGGGTACGCACGAGTCTCCCCTTTACAAACATGCCCACTTTATGATAATCACATGCAGTTTGGGGCAAGTCATAGTCAAGTCAGCACACTGACACACTGACAGCTGTTGTTGCCTGTTGGGCTTGAGTTTGCCATGTTATGATTTGAGCATATTTTTTATGCTAAATGCAGTACCTGTGAGGGTTTCTGGATAATATTTGTCATTATTTTGTGTTGTTAATTCATTTCCAATAATAAATATATACATACATTTGCATAAAGAAAGCATATTTTTCCCATGTTGATAAGTATAAGTATTATATACTTGACAAATCTCCCTTTAAGATACATTTTGCACAGATGAAAAAAACGTGTGATAAATCAAATCATCATTTCTATTTATTTTTACTTATTTTTTCAATTTAGTTGAGCTACTCAACAATCTTTCCACACACCCCGTGGCAACACTTGAAGTACCCCCCGGGTACATGTACCCTGGCTTAGAAATCACTGATTTAAAGTATCTCCACATAACACCAAAAATGAATATGCAGAAACATGGAGATTAACTTGCTCGAAAGTATCCCTATTTACTCTTAAAAACAGGCATGAATGTCATGAATCTTTTCTCCTAACTTTCCAACACTGATAGAGAAGACATCTGAATATTATCTGCCTTGTCACAGTTGATTCTGAATAGAAAACGCAGATATTGAAGCACAGCAGCTGACATAAAGCAGCTGACATAAAGCAGCTCACATCCACAATCTCACCGGAACGTGTCTCTGCCGCACAGAACAAGGTGTCAGGACAGACAGGAAAAAAAACTACAACAGGAAAGAAGCCTCCAGACAACATGAATGCAAAATCACACACAGCTGCTGAGGTTAGGACTCCGATGGATGGACACACACACACACACACACACACACACACACACACACACACACACACACACACACACACACACACACACACACTGAACCGGCTGCACACATACCGGCAGCTGAACCGCTTTTGGGGATAGGAGAGGCACGATTCTAGTGGAGGTGCGCTGGGTGAACCGGCCAGCATGAGAGTCACCTTTAATCCCCTCACGCCGGGCCGGCCTGACCTGAGCCCTGTCCAGATGTGACGGAGGAAGTTCACTCATGGACAGAGACTGGAGAGATGAAGAAGAAGAAGAAGAAGAAGAAGAGGAGGAAGAAGAAGAAGAAGAAGAAGAAGAAGAAAGAGGAGGAGGAGGAGGAGGAGAGGAGTGAGGCTTGGATAATGTTGTGTGGTCTGGTTCAGGTTTGCACGCCCTGCCGTCATGTCTGTTTAAAAGGGAATTCTAAATATGGTCGCCACATTTGTGTCTTTTATTTTCCCTCTTACAACCTTAACATACGTCTTGTCACTTGGATACCGAAAAAAGGCATTTGGGTTTAAGTAGTACCCTATGGTGGCATGTCAAAATCAGATGACATTAAATGAGTTCCAGTTTGACTCAGTTCACTTGCCAAGGGTCTGACAAACAGCGAGTAGGAGGGCAAGGTCGTGGACTAACAGGCGAGTGTATTAGCCTACTGTGGGATGTTTTCAAAGCAAGTGTATGGGATGAGCGGAGGGGGTGCGGATGGACGAGGACGGCAATTACATTAGGAAGGGGAAGAGCTATTATAGCTTAAAGCACGCCAGCCAAGCAAGCCAAATTTACAGGAGGATTTTTTTTGGAGTTGTGGTGAGATAACACGGCATGAAAGACAAGGGGAAAGCAAGAGTTCTGTTTGTCTGACAGCTCTGAGGAGTTCGCGGTCTCACGCCACACCTCCTGCAACAGATGGGCTTTGAGGACCCTTGGGGGGGGGAGGGCAGTCAGAACAGAAGACAACTCACTACTTGTGGAGCTGTGGTGCGGGTGTTGGATGGCCCCTGAGCTCACCATAATTGATGAATAGTGTGGTCCACATTAAGTGACATGCGCCGTTGGTTGTAAGTGGGTGCGATGATTGGGGGGCCTTTTGAAGCTGGGGCCGTGGGCTGTGTTTGAACCGTCAACAGAGACCCCTCTTCTCTGTAAAGGACACCAGCCTGCGGTTTGGTCGCACAGGCCCGAGCACAGCACACACACACACACACACAAACAAATATGCACACATACCCTTCAGTAGTATTATAGGGTTTTGGGGGAGGTGGCTGTATTATTCCTGCTGCAACACTGACTTAATTCAAGGCAGATCTGACCCGAGCTCGTTCCTCTCCACTTCTGCTCTATTGGATCAAGTCTTAATCCTGCCCTCACCACATGAATGGGAGACACAAAGAGGAGCTGCACTCACTCCTGCCACAGACATCAAATGTCACTCAGGTCCATATGCTGTCATGCAGCTTCTGATGGGTATCGGCGTGTCATGTGAAAGCTGAGGGAGCTTAATGGAGGCCCTGGAAGACCAGAGCTGGAGACAGACGAGCGGGAAGATTGGAGCCACGTCTCGCGGATACAGTACGCGCCGTCAACCTGGAATTGATCTTCTGTTGCCCTGTTGTTTTCACAGATCCACAAGCCCCCACACATCCTTTGCCGGGGAAAGCCAGAGGAGCTGACCCGTGACACCACTTCAGAGTCGCTGTGCACAAAACAATCTCTAAATAGGAGCGTCTCGGGAGACACTTTACAGTAAGCTATGACTAACAAACCCAAAGCACCTCAAAACAACACTGGGAAGCGTCCAACTTCCATCACGGCCACACAAGCTCGCGCTCCCAGCCAAACACATAATAACTCTTGCTCAAGGGCCCGTTATTGTCATATCTTTTCAAAGGTTGCCAAACCCAAAACACACACTTCCACTCACACACGACCTTGAGCTAACAAGGGATGCAGGCGAAGCTTGCAGGGCTTTTCCGACGACTGCGTGCACCAGACGGCGGATCGCGGGGCATAGGCACTTGCGGTGGGCTGGATGTTTGGTGTGTGTCACGGTCCAGCTCCCACGCAGTGGAAACACGGAGGCCCCGGGGCGGCGGGTGCTACTGAGGCCCCCTGATCCTCCACTGACGCGCCAGGGGTAGACTTGTCCTTCAATCTCCATCTGAAATGAGAGACAGGCCATTGGTGCGTAGGGATGGGCCTCTGATTTGTTCTGTGGTCCCTTTGAAACCTTGCATCCTGCAGACGAGAGGAGAGAGGGAAACATCAAGTAAACATGACAGGCAGGATGGAGGAGAAATAAGATTAAGATGTGCAGCTGCAGTGGCTTTACTTTGCCCCAGAGAGGGCAGTGGAATCAATGTGGAAATGATAAGGGGGTGTCAAAAAGTGGGGATTTTTACATGCAATGACTCTGGTGCTATATCATCATTTTCTAAAGCTCAAGTAATATTTTCTGTCAGAGAAAAATCTTTATGATAAGTATGTTAAAACCCAGGACTTCAATGTCAAAAAATAAATCACAAGTGTTTCTGAACACTGTGTTTGAGCCGATTCGCTGTCAGATGGACAGCGATCAAAGAATACGTTGAATCCCTCCCATAACACAACTCTTACACAAATGTGTTTTAGTTTGTGCATGGTTTGTGCACAGGCGTGGGCCAGAGAGAGAGAGAGCCGGGAGTGTGTGAGAGACAAATCGTGAGAGAAACAGACAGATTGTGGTGGCTTTGATGTGCGCTCGGAGCTCGCTCCTCAGAATAGATAGGTGGGAAAAAAAGCAATATCATAGGACAAATGTCTCGTTGCAAACCACTACAGTGGAAGCGTGTGTGGGACTTTGTGTGCGTGTTTGGTGCTATAATTTGCAAATGGCTTGCACACACACTCGTTCATGTGTGCGGACTAGAGATGTCAATCACTGGGAGTGATGAAGTAGAGAGAATTTTTTTCTCTCCAGTATGCTCAAGCAGGGCGGACAACTGACACGCCTTTAAAGGGAAACAAAACAGCCCCCCCACCACATCTAAATCTTGTTGTATTCTCTGCTCCTCAGAGGAAACTTGTGTGATCACAACTCTGCCACCAATGTGCTCCCCATATGGCCACACTTCTGTTTTTTTGAGGAATTTAGCTTTTGGGCACATATCTATGTATGCTCTATACTGAATATTAAGGGGAGGCTGTCTTTGAGTGAATGCTGACAGCCCGTCACTTAGCACTGACTTGATGGCTTTCTTTATCAATAGCACACACAGCAGTATTAGAAAAATAGGGTCTAAATCAGTGGTTCCCAACTTTTTTTCTATCGGATGTACCCCCACAGCCCTATTAGACGAACTCAAGTACCTCTTCTTCATCAACACCGCCAGTCATGTTCTAAATATGGATGTTATTTAACACTGTTAGCATATAAAATGGATATTGTTACCATTTTATTTTCTTCATAAAATTCATTTGTCAATGTTTCCATACTACAACTTGGGAGTGGCAAAAGCTGGATGTTTCTACCATTTAAGGCTAACTATTTCA
The DNA here is from genome assembly GCA_916700995.1 of Hozukius guyotensis. Taxonomy (NCBI): domain Eukaryota; kingdom Metazoa; phylum Chordata; class Actinopteri; order Perciformes; family Sebastidae; genus Hozukius; species Hozukius guyotensis. The sequence continues at coordinate 47,518 of CAKALU010063161.1, forward strand.
GCTGTTTATTCAATAGTTTTAGCTTTTTACCATTTATCCAATACGTTAAGCTGATTTTTTTTCTGTTTATTTATTACTTTAAGCAACATTATATCAACCATTTCTCCACTAAGCTACTCTTGGCTTTGTCATCATGTATCTAATACTTTGCAACTGTTACTTTTAGCTGTTTCAACCATTTACTGATTCCCTTTAGCTCAGGCTATATATGTATATCCTGTATATGTATTGGGCCGACTTTTAGCTATTTAATCCATTGTTTTTAATTGTTTCAATCATTTATCTACTACTTTTAGCTTTGTCCCCATTTATCCATTATTGTTGGCTTTAACTAATTCAACTTTACTTTTAGTTGTTGCCCATTTTTTGATTCCTTTTAGCTTTTCCCACTACAGAGAGGCAAAGTCCCTCCCCTTTCGGTGGACCACCATGCAACCTTTTTTTGGAAAAAATATGAATGGTAGTCAATGATGAGAGAGACATATTTTTTGATCCTGTTTGAATTGTGCCATGAATCACACATATGATGTTTGTCAATTTAAAAGATAATTTCATGAAAGTCGCAGGTTTTTGTAAAACTGTTGAAGTATCGGACTGTGAAAGTACGTAATCAGAAAGACTATATATAAATATATATATATAAATATATATATATTCCTATTTTTCTCATTATTATCTACCAAGATCTTCCTTGTTGTCAGTGTTTTGGTTCATTTTGTAAAAATAAATTTAATGAATTCTTAAGTATAGAAGTAAAAATTAAACACCAAAGTATGGTTAACATTTTGTACTACCTTGTCATTTGCAAGTGCCTTCATCGTTTCAAGTGTTAATTGTAAAAATAATATATATATATATATATATATACACATACAGTATATACAAATATACACATATACTGTATATACACATACACAAATACAGTATATACATATATACACATATACATATACACATATATACATATATTTCAATTAAATCACAATTTCAATTTTGTTCGGATTAGTTGAGCGACTCTACAATCTTTTCACGCACTCCCTGGTAATGTTGAATTGCCCAAACACTACGGCTTAGCAGAGCAAACAGACCCTGCAGATATGAAGCACGTCAAGCAACGTCAATGTTTTTTCAATCTAAATTCTGAGATTACTTCATTTTTTAGCACAAAGCCAGACCCCAGTCACAGCCAACATCTGAATACACCATCACTCACTGAAACATTACAGACATCACAAAACTCACAAGCAGCCGGGATTTGAAAAATGAATCCACGTATTCACGCGGCCCGTCTAATAATTAACGGATGCTATGACTCAACATGGTCACAGCACGGTAATTATCTGAGGAGGCTGTCATATTTATTTAACTAGGAAGCTAAGACTGCTGAAGTCCAGCCATGTCGTATGTAAGATCGTGTCAGATTGAAACCATGCCACATTAAGCTGATCCCCTCCCTCCTTCCTCTCTCTCTGTTGAGGCAGGGTGGTCCTCCCTTTGGTGTGTGTGTGTGTGTGTGACTGTCACAACAACATGACCCCCAGAAAATCCCTAACATACACACTAATTCTGCTCAGACACGCACATCTAGGCCTTTGCATTCATACATGCACACACGCCGAACTCTGTCCTGTCTGCAGGGACAGAAACAACAATGCTGCCATTGACACTGACCCTATAACCTCCATCCCATCTCTCCATCCCCCGGCCCTCATCACCCTCCCACGTTGCCCGGGCCCGGAGCTGGCCACGGGGCCGAGAATGCGGTTCAGGTGCAGGACTCTGCTGTTTCCAATTAGCGGGGTATAAATTAGCATCACTCTCTCCTCTCCTCTCTCCAAACATTGCTGTCTCTTCATCCTTGTCGACCCTCCACACTTCACTCTGCCTCTGACCTCCCGCCTGTATCGCTCCGACACATAAATTCACCTCCTTTATGGCTCTTGTCGGCAACCTCTGCACTCCCCCTAACTCATGCTCGGTGCTGTTAATGTGCAGTGCATTTGGTATAAAACCCTCCATTTTCCAAAGCCATTTTCAGTCAATGAGAGTATAAATCTGTTGCCATATATCTGACTTTGAAAGGATTATAACTTTGGGTTTTTACTGTATTGTCTGGTTACTGTAACTGAGATATTTCACAAGGACGTAACCTGACACATGCGCTCCACATTGCAGCAAGGCATGCGCTGATAAGGTTACACCGAGATTCTATTACTCTCTGAGAGGAAATGTAGCCTTATTCCTGGACTTATTACACGGTGTGTTTGCAAGCTTTCTCTTCCACAGGTCAGTCTGTTAAACGGAGTGTTATTTTTCCAGGGCGGAGAGATCAGCTGCAGTGTAGCCAAGTAGGACCTGAGGTCACCCTGGTACTGAGAGTTCACATCTGTTCAAATAAATCCTCCGCTGTGCCATCAGCAGTAAAAACACACACACGCACACACGCACGCACGCACGCACGCACGCACACACACACACACACACACACACACACACACACACACACACACACACACACACACACACACACACACACACACACACACACACACACAGACGCATGCATGCAGTGGTGGAATGTAACTAAGTATATTTACTCAAGTATTGCACTAGAAAACAAATTTGTACTTGCAATTGTACTTTACTTGAGCATTTCCATTTCATGCTACTTTATACTACTACTCCAAAAAAGGAGTAGTAGTATAAGTAGTTTTTACTCTCCAGCATTTATTTGACAGATTTAATTACTATTTACTTTTCAGATTAAAATTGCACAGAGCATATGCTGTGACGACATTATAAAATATGATGCACTGTTATTAAACCAGTAATTCCCAATCAGGGTTACATGTGCCCCAGGGGGTACTTCTGCAGTTGACAGGGCATATGAGGAAAGATTATGGAGTAGGCTAGCTCAACTAATTTGAAAAAATATGAATTACAATAAAAAAGAAATTCTCAAATTGAGTCAGCTGTAACACCTGAATACTACATGTTGCGCTTGTGTGCCTGAAAACAATTAGCAAGCTAGCAGAAAAGTTTAAACGGTTAGCTAAAAGTAGGCCAATGGGTAAATGGTTGAAATAGCCCATCTAAAAGTAATAGATAAATGGCTACAATACTTAGCAACTTAACTTGAAAGTAGTTAGCTAATATTAAGTCATGGATAAATAATTGAATAAAAAGCTAAAAATAATGGATAAATGGTTGAAATAATCAGCTAGGTCAGTGGTTTTCAAAATGGGGCCTGGGGACCCCCAGGAGTCCTTGAGTGGGTTCCAGGGGTCCCCAGCAAAAAGTAACCATTTATTTTCACTGTAATTCTATCCATAAGTAACACAATAACAGAATGTATGACTATTTTGGTCATGGGTTTCATACACTTTCTGTAATAAAACATGTAAAAGCAAAAATCCTATCAGATGGGGGACCCTGGGAGAAAATCTTAATGGACCCTCGTGATCTAATTTGTGTGAGTTTAGGGGTCTTTGACATGAAAAATGAAAATGAAACTTGACCAAACCCACCTAAACACTGACAGTTAAATTGTAGCCTATAAAAAAGAATTATAACAATATCCACTTTTATATAGTTAATAGTGTTAAATAACATCCAGTTTAAAATGAATTCAAATAAATGCATTAGGAACATGATTGGTGATGTTGATGATGAATTAAATGACCCAACAGTATATGACGTAATAGTTAAAATGAGCTTCACCTTGACCAAGTACAACAGCAAATTGGGCAACAATATATAATAGAATAACACTCAGAGGGGTAATTTTAATGCATTCTATTATACTTTTGAATTATTAATAATTTGTATATGTATATAACTTATGTAGCCTACTGTTTATTTACTTAATTGGCATTTTCAATGCAGGACTTTTACTTAATGGATGTAATGTATTATTATCAGATTGAAGTTTTGCTATTTTTACTTAAAGGCACAATGAGTAGGATTTGTTGGTTGCGATTTGCAAACACAACATTCAAAGTTGGCCCCTCCTCTGCGGCTCAACGACACCAGAAGCACACACCCCTTGACCGTGGTTAGGGTGCTTGCCAGCGGGTGAAAGCAGACCCCAGATTTACTCTCATTTTGGAACAAGCTTTGGCCGCTTGGCATTTCACCTTGCTAAATTGTTTTGGCGCTAAGTCCGCCATTTTCGTAGCTTCCTCTTGCTTGCGATCTGGCACCTGTTAGGTACGTTTTTATAGTGGTTGACGCCCAGAAATGTCCTGAACATAGCAAAATAAGAACATATCAGTGGGCAACTCCGGGATCTGAAAGGTGAAGCCAATGCGGAAGTGCCTTAAACTTGCATTCTTTCTAATAGCCAGCAGGAGGCGACTCCTCTGGTTAAAACAATAAGTCCGATTGTATAGAAGTCTATGAGAAAATGATCCTACTTCAGTAAACATTGTAAACATGAGTATATGATCTCAATCGCTAGTTTCAAGTCTTCTTCAATACAGCATGATGTTCATTTAGTAAATTATGATCCCATTTAGAGTCAAATAGACCATAAAGCAGGGGAAGCTTTAAGGCGTGGCTACCTTGTGGGTCACTACCATGGCGTAGTCTGGGATTGTCCGTGCTTTCGTCTTAGACCTTTAACCCTTTCACAGTGTGTTTTCAGTTCATGAGAGCTAATTATAACCCTTTTGGAAGCCTAAAAAGTGTTTGGTTGTACTTAGCTCCACCCTCTCGTGTCACTTCTGGTTGCAAAAAAACTAAATGGCGACGGCCAAATACCAAGATGGCGACGGCAAAAATGGCTAACTCGAGGCTTCAAAACGGCAGTCCACAAACCAATGGGTGACGTCACGGTGACTACAACCACTTCTTCTATACAGTCTATGGAAAATACAGGCAGAGGGCAGGGTCTCTGAAGATACAGACACTGCCACACACTTCTAGTGGGTCATACATGAAGATGGAGATGGGTTATTTTTTTGTATGAGGATTTGCATTGTTTTTTTTTTAGGAAAATTCTTTTCATTCGGGTCTGAATAATCTAACACTGCAGAAATGCATGTAGAAATGCCCATAAACACACTCAAACTTGTAACAACCTCCATAACAATATTCCATCATTCAGTTTTTTCACATTCCTGACTTTGGCACCTGTCATGTGTGTGGTTTTACTTTTTTTTTCTTTTTACAAGCTCAGGCTGCTGTTACAGAGAACACAGCGCACAGGAGGGAAATTTACAGAGCGTGTCCTCCCCAGGCCGTGCAGTGTTCACAGGGATCAAATACTCCCAAGGTGCAGTGTGTGTGTGTGTGTGTGTGTGTGTGTGTGTGTATATAACTCTATATTCCTCTCCACCGCCGCTACCACCACCAGAGCTGCTGCCACAGCCTTTTACAGAGCCCGGGACCTCCGAGTGCCCTCTGAGTTTTCTCTTTATGAGCTCTAGCTCATCCCTTGACTTGTAGAGAAAACAAGAGCAGAGCAGGCTTTTATAGGACTCCTGGGGAAAACACAAAGAAGGAGGCAGAAATAAAAATAAGAGAGAAAGTTAGTTTGAGGCTTCTGCTGTCTGAAGGATGGCAGGGAGAGAGGAGGTTAAAGTGTTCGACAGAATGTGGCCCCATTTACTGCAGCCTCACCTTCTGCTGCCTGGCAGAAAAAAATGTTAGAAACAAGGTGAAGCAGATGAAGATGAAGAGAAATGGAGAGCAGGCTCGAGGAGGGTGTGAACTTTCCCCCACCGACACAAGCTCACTTATGTGGACTCCCTCCTCCACGGGAGTCCCGAAGATAAACATGGCTGTTCGTTTAACATCTTTCACCTCTTCTCCTGACCTCATTTCATCCCTCCTTTTTCACCCTCCACGTCCATCCTTCTCTCTCTCTCTCTCTCTCGAAAACTTTCTCTCCTCTTTGTTACTTCCCTTCTCTGTCCAGATGTTTGGCCCAGCAGCAGCAGCAGCAGCAGCAGACGCAGTGAGAGAGAGAGAGAGGACCTGCGGCTAAGTGGTGGAGATCTCCAGCGTGGACTGGAATGCTGACCTTCTATCCATCTCCATCAGCGGGGACACATTTGTTTGACTTGAGATGTGATTGTGTTTTCTCTTCCCCACACCTGCAGCTTCCTCTGAACCATGTTCCCCCACCGCACCCCTCCTCCTCTGGACTCTCCGGACTCTCACTGATCAATTGCTTTAACTTGGAAAAACACTCATCCAGCTGCTACTGCTTTTCCTCATGTGTTATATTTTCTCCTGGCGTTTCCTTCGGGGGCCGACCTGCAGAGGAAGCGCCGCATCTCTCGGCAAGCAGAGTTTGGGAAGTATTTTAATCCAATGAAGTCATGAAACAAAGCAGCAACAAAGCTCAGTCCATTGACAGCTCCTGTCTCTTTCTGCTGTTTGTTGTCACTTCTGCTTTGATTGACTGCTGCGAAAGCAGGCCTCTGGGGGAGTAGCGTCGTTATCAGAGGCAGATCATGTGGGATCTGCATAAAATAATAAACCTCCTCTGTGTTATGATGATGGTGTTCTCTCCACATGGAGCTGAGCAAGGCATTGTGACTCTCAACAATCTGTGGTTTGGTGCAGATCAAACGTTCCTCTCATTTTTGAATTCATCACGCAGCAAACCCGCCCTCATTAGTCAATGGCACTCAGCAAGTTGTAGCGTCTAATTCTGCGGGGCCGCCCAAACTTATCACCCTTCATTTCAACATGGTGGGCTGCCCCGTCGCTGAAACCCTCTCAAGCTGTTCCAGACATCTGACAACAGCCACATTTATTTATTGACTTCATTTCGCTTACGGGGCAGCCTTTACAGCTCCCATGAGTGATGCAGAGTTAATGTAGAACTGTTCATTGCTCGCGAGTGTTTTTTCACTCCTCCTCCTCCTCCTCTACCACCACCTCCTCTCCCTCCTTTTAAACTGTTCTTAAGTGTTTAAACACTCGGGTAATGACGTGCTGTTGTGGAAGTGAAAAACCATGTGGGATGAAAAAAAAAAAAACATCCATGTGGGCTTTTCCCCCCGAGGAGAGTGAACCACCAAGGATGGGATGAGAGTGAGGAAGGCCCTGTTAATCAAAATGAATGAGCACCTCTCAGGGCCCTCGTGTCGACGAGGCCACGAGGACCTCTCAGCTCCCCCTTCTCTTCGGAAACATGAAGCTCTGGGTGTAAAGAGAGATCCAGACGCTCTCCTGCACAAAGCTATCAGCAAACCCATCTGCCTCGCTGTAGATATTCCATCACATTACTTCCTGTTTGCTCATTTTTTCCCCAGCATCATGTTGACAGCAGGTCAGAATAACTGGAACCGTTATTGAATTTCATGTAACCTTAATGTCAGTTCCCTTTGATTCAGACGTACCCTCACAGTCCTGTCCAATATGAACTCCGATACCCCTTCATCAACACCAGTCATGTTCCAAATATATTCATTTGAAATGTTTTTTTTCATACATTTGAACTGTGAGTGTTTAGCTCGGTTTGGTCAAGTTTGCATCTGTATTTTTTACCCCGTGGAGCAGTAGAAGAAGAAGAAGAAGAAGAAGAAGAAGAAGAAGAAGAAGAAGAAGACGACAAAGAAGAAGATCTGAGATCTGCAAAAACTTACAAAACTCTTGTGAGACTCGCTGCCCGACGACATATCCTTACCTTAACTATTCAAGGTCAATGCCTAACCTTAATCATTCGAGATCAATGCCTAACCTTAACCATTCAAGATCAATGCCTAACCTTAACTATTCAAGGTCAATGCCTAACCTTGACTATTCAAGGTCAATGCCTAACCTTAATGATGTTGCGAGAGTTTCCCCAGTTTGGTGGTTCCCTTCTAGACACTTCCAAGAAGAAAAAGAAGAAAAAGAAAAAGAAAAAGGCATTTTATTAAACCCTCAAGGGGAATTTCAATTGAAAGCTAAACATTTCGACCATTTATTCATTAGACCTACTTTGACCTTTTTGAATATTTCCATCACATTACTTTAAGCTATTTTAACTAATCCATTCATTTTAGCTAACTGTTTTCCCCTACTAGCTTGCACACACTTCAGGTGTTAGAGCTGACTCAATTTGTGGATTTTTTTTTTTTTTATCATAATTTTTTTTTTTTCCAAATTAATCGAGTATTTCAATAATTGTTTCCCGTTTGCAGACATATGACAGTAATTTGCCCAGAATGTCTTTATAAATAAAAATATACCAACGACTTGGCAACCCAGCTCTGGAATAAAGCACAATGATGTGTGAGTGGTTTAAATTTGCTTACAAATCTCAGCACCGTACGACAAACACAGTCGGACAGGTGGTGACACTGCGCTGATCCATTCATATACAACAAATCACCACAACAAGCCTTCTCATAGTTTCAGAAGAATAACGGAACCACAGTTTCTCAGATGGTTTTCAACATGTTGCTTAAAGGAATAGTTCAATCCTTTAATTCTGTTTCTTGCCAAAAGTTAGATGAGAAGATTGATACCACTCGTGTGGTAAATTTGAAGCTACTACCAGTAGCCAGCTAACTTAGCTTAGCATGACGATTGGAAACAAGGGGAAACAGCTAGCCTGGCTCCGTCCAAAGGGAACAAAATCCACCGAACAGTACCTCTAAACCTCACTAACTATTACTAACATGTTCCCTCTGTTCCCAGCCTTTTATGCTAAGCTAAGTTAGTCGGCTGCTGGTGGCAGCTTCATATTTAGCCTACAGACATGAGAGCGGTATCAATCTTGTCGCCTAAAGGCCTTTACACACCAGGGGCGTTTTTTGTGCTATTAATTTGCACCTATATTTATGAAACAACAACACGGAGGCTCCGTAGCCCGAACCAAGACGGCAAACTTTATTACTTCTTTCAACCTTGACGACGGCAGCGCAGACTAGATCAATTCCTTCCGTTCTTACTTTTCACAATAATAGCCCTAGACATATAATATTCGCAAGGAAGTATTTTGCATTTTCTTGTCATTTATACGTCATGACCCCAGTGTGTAGTAGCCTTTACTCTCAATAAGTAAGCAAATAAGCTTATTTCCCAAAGTGTCAAACTTTTCCTTTAAAGGAACAGCGTGTAACATTCAAGGGGATCTATTGGCAGATATGGAATATAATGTTAATAAATATGTTTTTCTTTAGTGTATAATCACCTGAAAATGAGAATTGTTTTGTTTTCGTTACCTTAGAATGAGCTGTTTATATCTACATATGGAGCGGGTGCTCTTCTCGGAGCCGGTCGCCATGTTGGTTGCAACCTCACCACTAGATGCCGCCAGATCTTACACACTGTATCTTCAAAAGAAAGACATTCATTAAGCCAAATACTTAAACATTTGTAACAGGTATTTGTAACTTCTGTCCTCCATCTTACCCTGAGCTCTAACAATGTCCACAATGATCACGCTTCCTCCTAGCTTTAGAAAACAACATCAACTTAGTTTTATCTGCCTTCAGTGCAAATTTGACTTGAATGAGCTGACACTGCTAAATATTAAAGGCGGACTAGTTTATGAAGTGCACCTCGGAGAGGAGATCCAAAGCTATAACTATAGCTAAAACTGTATAATTTGCATAAAAGTGAGTATAAGTTCCTAAATTATTTATGTAAAGAGACAACAAAAACGGGCCAAGCACAAAACTTTGAGGTACTCCTTTAGTAAGCCAGTTTGAACTGTGGCCTTTGACTGTCCTTGACTTCTACTGACTTGAGTTCTACCTGAGAAATAATTACTAAACTACCTAACTGCTTGTCATTAAATGGACTTTAGGACTATTCAGCTGTTTTTTCTTTTATAGATTTCCTATTTCTGCAACTGGCAGTCCAACCCGATCTCACAGGAAGGTGTATGAATGACACAACATTACAAGGTCGTTCCCATGTCATGAGGACGCATTTTAGGCTTCTCGCATGTCATTATACGTCACGCAACAAAACTAGGGAAACGTCCGCAGTTAGGTTTAGCCAACAAAACCACTCACTTTGGTTTAGGCAACAAAACCACTAGGAAAAATGTCATGTTTGGGCTTAAAATAAGTACGTAAACTAAGTAAAATATGTACGAAAACAACGTAACATAAATATGGAAAAGATATGACAAACATTACTACAAAACAGATGACAAACGTCACTAAAGTAACTTGCAAATCAAAACAGCGGTCTCCAACACCGGTCTCCTGGTTGAAAGCCTTGTGTTTGTTGTACCCATCTACCTCCCGTCCTGCACGTTATAAGCTGTCTTTCTCACTTTTTATTCTACACCACTACGTAGCTCTGAGCATAGCAAATTTACGCGGATGCGTTTACATTGGACTCATTACAGATGGCGTACAAATGACACGCCAAAAGCAAGAACGGCGTTCTTATTGCACGCTAAATGCCTGGCGCATTACGTGTCATTCATACGCCTTTCCGTGCGACCGGGCTGGACAGTCAGCTGGAGAGAGTTTTTATCTCTCCTAAAACACAAGAAATATGATAAGTGTTGTCATAAGCTAAACAGAAATCGTGCTAACTTGGAATAGAAGAGGAGACATTATCGCAATCATTTCATTAAAAGAGCCATAAATATTGGTGGCTATGGCTTACATAACCCAAAAGTTATTATTGCATTGCTGTCTTATGCCTTTTGAGGCTTATCATGTTTTTCCTGTTTTTCCTTTTCAACCGATTGAATTTAGGCTCTCTCTCTCTCGCTCTCTCTCTCTCTCCTCCACACTGTTGCTCCTACAGCGTTTCACAGAACGCCTTCAACTCAGCAGCTTTTTCAAATTTGGGGCTTGCGACACTCAGCCAAAAGCCGCAAATTACCCCCCTCTAGCAGCAGCGAATTAGGAACAATTTTGTGTTAGCTATAAAAAAGAGAGGGAGAGAGAGAGAAGTGAGGGGAAAATATAGCTTACACCAGGGACCACCAACAGAGGCAACATGGGATGAACGGCTCGTTGGCCGACAGTTTGGGTGGCAGGGCGGTGCTAGAAAGCAGCCTCAGTGATCTTCAGAGCAATCAATCCTATCATATCACATCTACACAGTATGGCACAACATCCATTACCAAACACAAAGGCCTGAATTAGTGGATTTATGTTGCTGTTACAGGATGTTTGCAGGCCTATGAATTGGCTTTACAGTTCCCTGAGCACACAGAGACCTGCAGCAATGATAAAAAAGCAGGCCTGTCCTCTGTGCACCCAGCGTTATTCACTCCGGTGACACCGAAGGGGAAAGGATTCGTATGAGGTGACAATCCGCCGCCTGGAATTTTCATTCTCTTTCGAAGAGGGTGGGATTTTTGATTTCCCCCCGCTATGCGGTTGGTCCTTAACTCGGAGCATTAATGTAAAAAGGGTCTTTTTCTTGTTTCTTACAAAGCGTGAGGTTTGGCATGCCCACTTAATCTGCCTCTATTGAGCCAATCCATGTTTTTCCCATTCTGGCACCCTCCTCTTCTCCCTTTTAAAATCCATTTCCAAGTTGTAATATGCCACTGCAGACGTTATTGAGGGGAGAAAACCAAATGTAATGGGGAAGAGAGGTGGAGAGAGAAAGTGCAGACAGAGAGAGAGAGAGGTAGAGACTGAATGGAGAGAGAGTTTCCAGCTCTTAACTGGCTGCGTCCCCTGCGCTTCATGGCGATGCCTGGTGTGGAAGGCAGACCACTTTGTCTTCCTCAGAGATCAGTCAGAACCAGGTTGGGGTTACTGACTCTCATTAGGCCTGCAAACCGACCGCCAAGCCTTAGACTGTACGACTGTAATGAGAGCCGGCACGTTATAGCCTGACCCCTCTCTGACACATCTTGGCCCACATGTTAATTGTGCTTCCTGCTCCCCTTTTGATTAACAGGGAGTTTTAAATCTTTGTTTGCATGGTTAATGGCTCTCATTTAGTGCAATAAGTGGTTTCAGGGCTGCCGTGGGTGACATCACACTCCCGCTAGCTTTGATCTCGGGCCTGTAAAGGGCGAGTTGGCGGTTGGAGGGCCTTGTACCTGCAGCGGATACCTCACACGCCGACGCCCATGCATGCCGGGACGCGGTGGTGCACAAAAACCTAGAGAAGGGATGTCGTGGTAACGCCAAGCTCCATGGGCAGGATGAGGGCATGAGGTCGCCAGCTGGGGAACGGTAGGGCACCATGAAGATTAAAAATAAAGAGCAACATGAGTGCCACCCAGAGAAAAACAGATTGGCTGTTTCACAGGCTTTTTTTTTTTTTAAAACAGATGTTATGAAGAGGAGGATCTATCTGCAATAAAAAACTTGAATGCAACTGCAGATTTTCTGAACATGCCTAATGGAGCAGTTGCATTTCATTTTCATTAATTGATTTCCAGTGATAAATATATACACACATTTGCATAAAGCAAGCACATTTGCTAAGAGTATTTAGTATTAGATACTTAATAAATCTCCCTTTAGGGTACATTTTGAACAGATAAAAAATGTACGATTAATTTGCGATTAATCGCAACCTAAGGAATCCATTGGTACCAACCATGACATACTAGCTTGTCGTTAAGGAGGCTAAATAACGCTCCAAACTTACGCTAAATTTTGGCAAGGGAAAACGGTCATGGCCATTTTCAAAGGGGTCCCTTGACCTCTGACCTCAAGATATGTGAATGACAATGGGTCCTATGGGTACCCACGAGTCTCCCCTTTACAGACATGCCCACTTTATGATAATCACATGCAGTTTGGGGCAAGTCATAGTCAAGCCAGCAAACTGACAAAGTTTGCCATGTTATGATTTGAGCATATTTCTTATGCTAAATGCAGTACCTGTGAGGGTTTCTGGACAATATTTGTCATTGTTTTGTGTTGTTAATTGATTTCCAATCATAAATATATACATACATTTGCATTAAGCAATATATTTGTCCACTCCCATGTTGATAAGAATATTAAATACTTGACAAATTTCCCTTTAAGGTGCATTTTGAACAGATAAAAAATATGCGATTCATTTGCGATTAACTATGGACAATCATGCGATTAATCGCGATTGGATATTTTAATCGATTGACAGGCCTAATCGCAATATATTGAATCGTAATCCCTGTATCATGATACGTATCGTTTCACCAGATCCTTGCCAATACACAGCCCTAGTCAATATAGCACCAGAGTCAGTGTTATTTTCATATCACTTTTGGGTTATTTACCCAAACCAAAATATGGTATGGTTACAAAATGTTGTAAACTCCTCTAGCTCTTTACAAACTTATGTGTCACTATTTGTTACTGATTGTTAATAATATGCGTATCCTGTGCAGTTTTGAATGTCATGCACATCATTTTTTCAGGGTGCCCTACTGGTCGCCAGCTGAGGAACGGTAGGGCACCCTGAAGATTGAAAATAAAGTGCAACAAGAGTGCCACCCAGAGAAATACAGATTGGCTGCTTCACAAGCTTTTTGAGAAACAGATGTCATGAAGAGGAGGATCTATCTGCAATAAAATCTTGAACGCAACTGCGGATTTTCAGAAGAGGCCTAATGGAGCGGTGCATTTCCTACAGAACTTGGCTGTCAGAGAGAAGCCACGGTCTCAGGGTAAGGATAGAGTATCTAAGAGGTTTAACATAGTTTGGTTTATTTGGAAATTATTAAGACACAGTGTTCAACCTTACTCTAAAGTATTTAAAGAAGTCATTTTTGGTTCACTTCTCTTCCATCACTTGCTTTTTACTGTTTGCTTTCAGTTGCCGGTGTTTGTTTTTCCTTTCTACCTTTTCATTCCTCCATCCTTGCCTCTTTTCATCTTGATTTTATTGTCCCCTCTGCCCCCAGCTGCAGATCTCTCCTCTCTCGCTCTATTTTCTCCCACTCCCTCTGAGCGCGTGGCTGAGGTGTGAGATCATTCTCCTTCTGGGTGGCTTTCCTGCTATATGTCACTGTCATCTGTTGGCACTGAGGCTTGAGGGGGGGTCCCCTTTTCCAAAAACACACCGCACTCCGCTTCGCCACCCTGAGCATAATAAATTCTTGGGCACGAGACTGGAGAGGGGTGCACCAACGGAGCAGCGTGTTTTACTGGGCTTGGCAGGGTAACACATAGGCCGGTGAGAGAGGGAAAGCAGCAAGAGAGGTGGTGGTGGTGGGGGGCGCAGCAAAAACGAAGGGTGGAAGATTTATAATTGAATAACTCCCCGAAGCAGGGCAGCGGGGATCGGCCCTGCCAGGAAAAGCAAACGCGAAGGAGTGAGTGAGGCCTGTGGAAATCAGCCATTAAAGTGAGAGGAGAGAAAACCTCAGCTGTGATGTGCCTCAGCAGGAAGGTGCGAGATTTACTAATGATAACTGAAAAACCACAACGCCTTCATATTCACCAAACTCTTGATTCTAGAGCTGCACAAATCACCCTCTTGAAATATGAAAGCAAACACAAATCAGTCTTTGGCAATCAGGTGTTCTGTTACACACTAAAAATCACAATATAGGGTTGACTTTATCCAGCACCAATGGGTTGTGTTACTTTTTGAGTTATTTTCCCAAATGGTTATAGTTGACCTGGTGTTAAACACAACACGTTTTATCTTAAAGCTGTCACACATTTATTGTTAGTTGTAAAAATGATGTGCATGACATTCAAAACTGCACAGGATACACATATTATTAACATTCAGTAACAAATAGTGACACATAAGTTTATAAAGAGCTAGAGAAGTTTACAACAGTTTGTAACCATACCATATTTTGGTTTGGGTAAATAACCCAAAAGTGATATGAAAATAACACTGACTCTGGTGCTATATTGACTAGGGCTGTGTAATGGCAAGAATCTGGCGAAACGATACGTATCATGATACAGGGATTACGATTCAATATATTGCGATTAGGGCTGTCAATCGATTAAAATATTTAAGCGCAATTAATTGCATGATTGTCCATAGTTAACCACGATTAATCGTTAATTAATCGCACATTTTTTATCTGTTCGAAGCGTACCTTAAAGGGAGATACTCTTATCAACATGGGAGTGGGCAAATATTGGAAATCAATTAACAACACAAAACAATGACTATGACTTGCCCAAATCTGCATGTGATTATCATAAACTGGACATATCTGTAAAGGGGAGACTCGTGGGTACCCATAGAACCCATTTTCATTCACGTATCCATATAAAACCATCCAAGAGAAGAGGTTATTTTGATTCAACAACACAAGAGTCATATAAAAATAACACCAACACTGGGTCAACCCATTGTTTTGGGTATCTACCCATGTGTACCGGGTAAAGTTAAAGGTCTTATTGTTAACATTTTATGTAGACGAATATTTTTTAAATAATACATCTACAGAGCTTTTAAAAAGGTGCTGAATAAAATGTCTTTTCCTGAAAAAAAATCTTATGATTGTGAATTAATCATTTAAAAAAAATTTGGCGGGTCCAAAATTAATGTTTTGTTAATCTTTTTGGAAGATATCTGACGTTTGCTTCCCACTTCTATCAAGGCTTCTGAGCCAATAGTAAAACAACGTTGGTATCACGTGATATCTCGGGGTCATCAGTTAGTGTGAAAAAGGATAAATGGCTGAGATTGACAGTAAGTGTCTGGCAACGACTTGTTGTGAAGTAAATGCAATGGAACGGGGGAGGCAGAATGCGACATCTAGTGGCTGAATGTTATCAATAGCACCGTTAATCCAGCGTTGCAGACTTTTAGTGTGTCTTCAGTCTAAAAACTCACATAAAAAACAGCAGGCTGTAAGACAAGAAAAATATTTGAAGGGAATGTATTCCAAATTAAGCATTTGAAACTCTGTGGAACAACACAGACGCATTGTTTTTCCTGTCCTGACTGAACTTGCAGGGGTTATCCCAGAATGCACCGCTCTCCCCACTTGAGTCTTTGCTGTGGAAGCAGAAGGAGTGAAGGCAGCGAGGCGGGGTGCTCCGTACGAATGAGTTTATCTTGCCTGTTTGGCTTGGCGTTTGGGAGTGGAGAATGAAAGCATGGTACGGCGGTCAGCGTTAGGCATGAATGGAGCTCTCTGGCTGTATCGACTCACTATTCCCAGTGAAACGAGCATCAGAGGGAAGTTAGGAGTTGTGATAACTCAGAACTGATAATCCACGCGGAACTGAGCAGAAACACTGCAGCGGTGTATAACACGCCATGCACCACTGACAGGTCGTCACATAAACGTCAATTCATCATGTGCACTTATGTGATGAATCACCTTAATACGACACTGAGTACAGCTCTCTGTGGTGACATATTCAATTACAAACAGGATCCCCTTGTGTGAAATTCTGAGTGACTTTGCAGATTACTTTTATTAAACTTGGAGATGCCTCACAAAAGACATACTGGAAAAAGCATGGCTGAAAACAGGAAAATCTTGCTAAAAAAAAGAAGCTTTTACTCGTAATAGAAGTGAGGATTTAATAAAGCATGTCACACTCAATGACGCACAAAGGGAAAAGGAAAGTAAAGAGACTTTAAGCAGTGTACTGGCAACTTTTACCTCCTTCAGGATGGAAAACTGATGTGCAGTCACAGCGACACACACATAAGCCTGGGGTGTCTGACTTGCTTATTTTATCAGGTGCACCGGCTCCTCAAAAAAAACCAACCCTGACTTCCCCTCCCTGCCTGCAAATCAGTCGCAGTGTTTGCCTGCTTCAGTTTCTCTTCTCTTGGCTCCCCACCAGCAGAACAAGCTCATTATAATGACAAAGATTCCTTCATCTGATGCCCTTTAAGGACTATTAACATTGCTGTGTCTTACTCATACCTGACCACGGCGTTCAAACCATATTAAACTGCACTAAAGTGACAGGTCCTGTTTATGTGTGTGATTATACATGATGACTTATTGCATGCTATATGGATCACATACAAGACTTTCCATTGTTACGTCTCTACACTACACCTTCATATTTAGTTGTGACATTCTACACAAGCAAAGCACTGAAACCGAATGAAAAAAAATCAGGGCTGTCAAAGTTAACGCGTTAACACAAATTCATTTTAATGGCATTAATTTCTTTAACGCATAAACACAGCTTGCGATTTTTAGGTTGTAGCGGGCTCAGTTTTAAAGCTAGAGTGAAGATACTGGCATCCAATCCGTTGGTACCAACCATGTCATACTAGCTTGTCGAGAAGGAGGTTAAATAACGCTCGAAACTTGCACTAAATTTTGGCAAGGAAAAACTGGCATGGCCATTTTCAAAGGGGTCCCTTGACCTCTGACCTCAAGATATGTGAATGAAAATGGGTTCTATGGGTACCCACGAGTCTCCCCTTTACAGACATGCCCACTTTATGATAATCACATGCAGTTTGGGGCAAGTCATAGTCAAGTCAGCACACTGACACACTGACAGCTGTTGTTGCCTGTTGGACTTGAGTTTGCCATGTTATGATTTAAGCATTTTTTTTTATACTAAATGCAGTACCTGTGAGGGTTTCTGGACAATATTTGTAATTGTTTTGAGTTGTTAATTGATTTCCAATAATAAATATATACATATATTTGTATAAAGCAGCATATTTGCCCACTCCCATGTTGATAAGAGTATTAAATACTTGACAAATCTCCCTTTAAGGTACATTTTGAACAGATAGAAAATGTGTGATTCATTTGTGATTAATCATGATTTACTATGGACAATCATGCGATTAATCGAGATTAAATATTTGAATCGATTGACAGCTCTAAAAAAAAATACATGTTCAACTGTATGTTTGGTTTTCCAATCAGATAAGTTCTAGAAGTGCTGCGGTGTATTATATGAATCTTATGCAGGATCAGTTTAACCGCAGCTCTTGCCACACTGTTTAAGATTAGCAGTACAAATATTAGACATTTGGTTATGACCAAAAAAAAAAGAAGAAAACCTCAAAACAGATTGAATTAGATCAAAAAATGGGTGCATCTGTAACAAGAAAATCTTCAGAATGGAGCAAAGAAAAGAGGAATCAATGAGAAAGTGTGTTCTTCTTTCAGGAGTGGGCAGCTTAAAGCAGCTCGCCATCAGGTAACAATCTTTTTATTTGTTTCAGCCCCTCACTGGGTGCCAAAGTCTGCTAAAGGACTAAGCGTGCGGTGTGATCCATCAGCCCCGTCCAAGAGCTTCAGCATGGTAATCCATCTAAAACCAGACTCAGAATAGAATTAAATAAATACTTCCATGCTCTGAAACCTAGAATTATTTAACTACTGTCATTCTCGCTGTATAGCAGCACCATGTCGACTTAAATGAAAAAGAAAGGGAAAAATAAATCAGATAATTTGAATTAGTAGCATGATGGAGGAATGGCCGGAAAGTTTTAGGACACATTTAGTAAACTACTTATTTATCCTGTGTGTGTCTCCAGGTGGAAAAAGATTAGTTTATTTGTTTTAGGTTTAGATGATAGATTATGGTTTGATTTATGCTTTTATAAACAGCTGAACCTATATACGTCAGCCTGTAAATGGAAAAATAACCAGTTATAAGTCAGACTGTTTGGATTCATGTGTACAGTGTTACTTCCAGCGAGTAGTGACAATTTCTAAGCAACAAACATAAACCTTTTGTATCATTAATAAACTGAAGTGTTGGATTATTTCTTGAAAAGAAATTGTTGCATCTGCTCACAATATAACAGGTATTATATTCATTATTCAAATGAGGAAGTTACCTCTTTAAAATTCATAATTTATTGCTCAAATAGCACTTTAGGACATTTTTAAAACAGCCATAATAAGACGAAAAAACAAAACAAAAATTGAAAACAAAAGTAAACCAACATATTTTCTACTTAAAAAAAATATGTGATTAAAAAAAGGCTCCTTTGTGGGAACATTTTTTTTGTTTTTTTATGATTTTATGATCAAACAGATGTTATCTTATTTGAAAATGTGTTATACAGATTTTCTCGCGAGGACAGGCGGACAAGAGTGTGTGTAGCCCTGCAAAATAAGGCAATTATAGGCATGTATATTTTAAGCTTTATATCCATGAACACACGCACACACACACACACACACACACACACACACACACACACACACACACACACACACCTTAAACTTCAGCTATACACAGATGCTTTAGATCAGAAAGACTTATTATTCTTACACTTTCATCCTAATTTCATCCATTAATATAAGTGTTACAGACTCTGACCTTAACACAGGAGCACGTATCCAACATCATTTTATACGCATGAAATATAATATAAGTTTTTTGCTGTTTCAAGTAAATAACTCACAGAGCATCTCAGTTGTAGATAATTACGTGAATAATCGTCTGTAATAAAAATACCGACAAGAAATATTTTTTCATGAATGTAATCTTTGTTTTTATTCTATTTGATCGAATATTTGATGCAGAAGTGGAGCACATTTTACATTCACGCCGACTATCAGGCCTCGCAGATTATTTTAGTCGTCATATTATTCTTCACCGTTGTTTTTAATTCAATGTCTATGGCTGTAGGCCTTGAATGAAGCTCATTTAACTGCCATTATTACGAATTAGGGCCTAATTAATGATTAAATCAGCGGAGAAATAATCAAAACCCAGGAACTGAAATTTAAAGCGAGTTTACACACATGACATAAAACAAGTCTGGTGTTTTTTTCTATAGATCATCCATAAGATAAATAAATTACTTCAGATGGATCTGCACAAAATACAACTGAACGCAAGGTTTTAAATATTCACTTTTATTTCTTTCCAGAAAAAAAATAATAAAGGAAACTCGTCATTTAAATATTTTAAACAAAAGGAAGATAATTCATGATCAAAACAAAAAAAAACAAAAAAAAGGCGTCTGTTAAAAATATTTTTTTTGCCATAAAGGTGAGAAGTAGGGAGAGTTTTTTTTAATTAACATATCTACAACATTCTTTGAAAGCAGACTCATCCAACTTCTGGAGGAATTCTGCTTTAAAATGTCTCTTGTTACCTGAGAAAAAGTTCATAGTCCGGTTGTGTGTGTAGTGATTATTCGTTGGTAGTAGCAGTGTTGATGTGTTTGGCCAGGAGGTCCACGGTGCCTGCTCGCTGTAGTTTCTGATACTCCTGGTGTAAACTGAGGAAGTGTGGAGACGCAGCCGGGTGGAAGAGCGCAGGAGACGCGTAGCTGGAGCTCAGAGGAGTGGAGTAAGAAGTACATGAGGCCGGGGAGAAAGCGTCGATGCCCGGCTGCGCCTGCTGGAGGAACGCCTTGGCTGAGAAGAAGCTGGAGAGAGCCGGCAGGATGCTGCTGACAGGTGGGATGGCTCCGTGGTGATGGTGATGGAGGTAAGGGTAAATCTCCAGACTTGGCAGCTGCAGAGCCGCAGCACCAAACGCGTACTGCGGGAAACCGTGCAGTCCGCTGCTGGACTCCATCAGGTGCTGCTGCTGCTGGTGGTGCTCCTTCATCAGCGGGTCGAAGCGAAAGTGCTGCCGCTTGAAGCGCTTCCTCCGCCGCAGGAAACTCCCGTTCTCGAACATGTCGGAGGAGTTTGGATCCAGAGTCCAGTAGTTACCCTTCCCTGGGTTTCCTGGCTCTCTGGGCATCTTTATGAAGCAGTCATTGAGCGACAGGTTGTGTCTGATGGAGTTCTGCCACGCCGGGAATTTCTCCCGGTAATACACGAAGCGCTGGCTGATGAAGTCACAGATCTCGCTGAGGGTGAGCCGTTTCTTCGGACTCTGCAGGATGGACATGGTGATAAGAGCGATGTAGGAGTATGGAGGCTTCACCGACGCGGGACCTTTGCCTTTAGCAGGAGAAGGAGACACCGGATGATCTGGACTATAGGTGTCCAGCTCTTTAGTCTGGCTGCTGGACGTCTCATCCAAAGGTAAGAGCTGCTCCTCTCCGCTGTCTTTAAGTCCTTCCCCTACTACGTCGATAACAATATCCTCCATGATGTCCAAACCCAATGTCATAGTAGATGTCCGGCGGGTAAAAAGCTCAACACCACCTGCCAACAGGTGTGGAGAGTGACAGCTCTAGAACTCTAGAACTCTAGAACTCTTGGACTCTAGAACTCTTGAATTCTAGAACTCTTGGACAAACTTTTACGCACGACTCCTCGTCTCCATTCACAAAAAAAAAAAAAAAAGTGAAAATCCGAGCGCAATCCTCCTCCTACTTCTTTTCAACAAAGCAGACTCTTCTCCAAACCGCATGTATCCTTTATTTCGGTGCATATATTATAAGCGCAAAAATGGAGTGATTGTTGTGCGTAAAAGCGTAAAAAGTGCAGTGCGCGTCCTCCTCCGAGGTGTCCAGCATCATCTGTAATCTGTGTTGCTTTTCCTGTAGGTCGGCTGGATGTGATGTCACGTCGAGGCACGTCCTGACCAATGAGAGAGACGCAAAGGGTACCAAGAAGAAGAGGCCTGTTACCAGCCTCCCACCAGCAGCACTCTCATCATCATCCAGCACATCAAGTGCCAAGTCGACGCGGACATTAGAGACCCATTATAGTGAAAACATCCTCATGAGCAGGAGATCAGAAGGAGACTATTTTTAGAGGAGTTAACATTCTTATTCAAGGGTGTTGATTTCAGAGTGGGCCTAAAAATGTTTAAGTTGTGACAATAAATATGAATAAAACGAAGACAAAATAAAGTAAGAGCGATTTAGTCATCCGTCAAACATATTATTTAACTTCTAAACTATAAGTTATTAATAGCATTTTCCCAAAAATATTCCGTTTATTTATATTTTTTTATCCGTCAAACATATTATTTAACTTCTAAACTATAAGTTATTATTAGCATTTTCCAAAAATGATTCCATTTATATATATCTTTTTATTATTCCTTTCCTAATACCTTTGTATTGTGTATTTTTTTTAAAAATTTAATATCATGTAATTTTATTTAATTGAATTTTTTAATTTTATATCGACCCTAAAACAAAGACAGAAACTGTCATCTAAACGTGCCACGCTGATAGAAAATGATAATTAAGGACCATAAATACCTGTAAATAGGCCCGTTTTAACTTCCAAATAAGATGATAGACACTTCAGTGACATCAGATCACCATCCTGCATTTAAAGAGTGAGCGAGGGGGAAATCCCCAAACGCTTCTCTACGTGAGGCAGAGATTTAAACCCTTAATCCCCCACGAAGCCTCCTGCTGCAGCCGCCCTTTACGCACACACTTGACGCACAATTACATGTTTCCAGACGCATGCAGGGGATAAAAACTGCAATGACTGATTTTGTTTCTGCTGCTGCGAAAATAAGAATTTGGTTACTTCTTTAATAATAATAATAATAATAAAACATTGTATTTATATAGCGCTTTTCTGGATACTCAAAGACACTTTACACAGATAAAATGATCATAAAAATATAAAAATATAAAAACAAACAATATTAATTATACATTAAAAGCAGTTCTAAAAAGGTGAGTTTTTGATTAGTGATTTGAATGTGGACAGGTTGGTGCAGTCTCTGATGTGTTTGGGGATCCAAAACTTCCAGATCCAGAGTTCCAGTTATCTTTGATAAGAAGACTGTGTGCCTTTTTTTTTTCTAAATTTACAGAAGTTGCACTCGGGCTTTCGTTTTGATAAACATCACCATATGTGTGAAAATGGAGAAGAAATAATATTTGATGTGCATAACCTGAGATTTTCTGGGATAGAAACTCTATACACTCTCTGTTCTCCATTTGAAACCTATCAAAGTCCACCATAACACCATTCAGATTATCTGCTTTAATAATGGGCGACTGGAAGCGGAATGGTCATATTGGGATGAAAGTAATAGATTTTCACTTGCTCAGACATAAAAGAGAAGAGGGCGCTTTTGGTATTGTTGGGAGGCCTCTGGTTGTTTGTGTTTAATGACGGAGCTCTTTGTTGGGGATTCCCACATTTCCTGCCTCTAATCGCATTGATACCTCAGGGCAGAGAGTTGGGACTGGGTCCGGACTGGGTGGGCTACACGGTACCAAGCAAAGCTGCACATGATTTCCACAAATTCATCACGCATGTCTTCAGATTGGAAACAGGCCCACGCGCGCAAGTTCTGTGGTTCCAATAAGGCGCGAGAGCAGGAGCGCGCAAATCACTATAGAAAAGCTGAAGGTATATATGAGGCTATTAAGTGTATCCAACATGTGCGTCATTCCAGGGGACAAACAAGGGGGACAAACTGGTGATGGAGAAGACATTTTCACAGTAATGCGCCCAAACTGTCCTGCAACACACACACACTACACACACAGCTGGTATTGAATGCTTCCAAATGTTCAATTTACAGATATGGCCTCCAACTTTTTATTTCTGGTAATTTTTGTAAGAACCATCATAAAAATCGATGCACCATTAACTTCTGGCTCAGGTGTTTTTTTTTCTTCATTTCTTTTTATTTATTAAAAAAAGGTGAAATATGGAAATCATTGTTTTTTTTTTTTTTTACCCATGGAGACGCATTACGCACACATTTTAACAGTGCTGGCCGGCCAATAGAGGGCGCTAGGGAGTCACACACAAAAAAACATTACTACTACTACTACACTGAAGAAAAAAGTTCTTTGAATTTACTAGATTTTAATGTGGACATCGGTCCCACATGATCAGAATGTGGCCAACTGACATAATTTTCTTCTTTTTCTCAATCAATTATTGCTCGTCAAACCAAAATGTTTAATTCACATTAGACTGTTTAAAAGAATCATGTTGATTCAACACATTATTTTCCAGTTACAATAATACCAATTTATTGTGTAATGTTAAAGTAATTTCATCATTTGTATAATTTGTATTATTATTATTATTATTATTAGTATACTACTACTACTACTACTACTACTGCTACTACTACTAATAATAATAATAATAATAAATTATACAAATTGTCAATATTTGTGTTTTAAATATGGAATGCACCCAGTAATATGTGTAATTTGATTGTAATGTGTAATTTGATTGTAATGTGATTATATTTTGTATTAATAATCTGAATCTGTAAAGTAACTAAAGTTGTCAGATAAATGTAGTGGAGTAAAAAGTCTAATATTTCCCTCTGAGATGTAGTGGAGTAGAAGTAGAAAGTAGCAGAACATGGAAATACTCAAGTAAAGTAGAAGTACCTCAAAATTGTATTTAAGTACTTAGTTACATTCCACCACTGAGTACATTTTATATTGTTGTGTTTTTAAAAAAGCATTATTTACTCTTCCTGTTGGAATAAAATAAAGTGTTAATTATTTAACTGCAAAGTAGTAATGTGTTTTTTGATACCTTCACTTTTTTTTTGCATTAAATCATACCAGGATGTTTGCTGAGATTGATTGGATGTGGCACAGCCCTACCAAGAAACATTTCCACCAGCCGCCACTGCATTTTAATAATAACAAATCTGCAATCTAACAAAAACAAGCATTGTGTTTGAGATCTTATTTGTGTTGTACAGCAGATGAATAAGTGGGAGAGTAGAGCAGCCACCGAGGACTCAGTGTAATAACACCATTTGGCAGGAACTAAACAGGCCTGGAGGATCTCACTGGATCATTCTGGATAAATGAACCTCAGGTCAGGAGCCGGGTTAGATGGAGCTGTTACTGAGCTACTTCAGTTGAAAATGTTTTCTTATCTCAGTGAAAACTTGAAGCCCTCTCGCATGATTCAGAGAGTGATAGAAAAAAAAAATCAGACTGAGCGTGTTTTTCATTGGGAGAGGCTTCAAAGAGGCTGGAGGTTGTTTTCACATAATGCCCCCCTCTCTCTCATCTTGATTCCCTTAAAATCTTGGCAGTGCACTGGACAATAATATAACGTGTAATTTAAGGTATCATGAATCATAACTGCATGAAACGGAGTCAGACAACGGAGAGGTGCCGAGCCAAACACATCTGCAACACACACACACACATACGCTCACACGCGCTCACACGCTCACACACTCACACACTCACACACACACACACACACACACACACACACACACACACACACACACACACACACACAGAGAAAGAGTTTAGGGGAGGATAGCCTACATGTGTAAATTTCATGAGCTGAACTGGTCATTAACACATTATTTATGGGGTCTGACAGGCGGCTCCACGTGGTGAAGTGACGCAACCTGTTCCCTGTGTGTGATGTCTCATCGTTTCATTGTAATCTTTGTCTGAAACATACTTTCCTCAATAATCCAGTTGTGTTGTGTGGTGCCGTGTGATGAGGAATGACACATCTGTATCTGAAGTCCTATCAATCACAGGACAGTGGTGCACCTCTGGCTATGTGGCTCCATCTGGTGGTGTGAAATTGAAACGCCTCTAATAAATAAAACCTCACAATTTAAGACAAATTCAGGCTACATCTATAGGCCTAATCTAATTTTGGGAAGGTAGATAAAATATAAAAAACAACTGCAATTCAACAGCAACACAAATACAGTCTCTAAAGCGGCTTAAACAAAAACTGAACACAAACATTAATGAAAGCAGGGCTGATCAATATATATTCTATAAAACAGTTAATAGCAAATTAATTGCATATTATTTTATCTGTTCAAAATGTACCTTAAAGGGAGATTTGTCAAGTATTTAATACTCTTATCAACATGGGAGTGGGCAAATATGCTGCTTTATGCAAATGTATGTATATATTTATTATTGGAAATCAATTAACAACACAAAACAATGACAAATATTGTCCAGAAACCCTCACAGGTACTGCATTTAGCATAAAAAATATGTTCAAATCATAACATGGCAAACTGCAGCCCAACAGGCAACAACAGCTGTCAGTGTGTCAGTGTGCTGACTTGACTATGACTTGCACCAAACTGCATGTGATTATCATAAAGTGGGCATGTCTGTAAAGGGGAGACTCGTGGGTACCCATAGAGCCCATTTTCATTTACATATCTTGAGGTCAGAGGTCAAGGGACCCCTTTGAAAATGGCCATGCCAGTTTTTCCTCGCCAAAATTTAGCACAAGTTTGGAGCGTCATTTAACCTCCTTCACGACAAGCTAGTATGACATGGTTGGTACCAACGGATTCCTTATGTTTTCTAGTTTGATATGATGCAATGATATGAAGATCTTCAATCTAGCTGTAAAACTGAGCCTGCTACATATATACATACAGATACAGTACATACAAACATACTATATTAGGGATGCAAAACCTAACCGTAAAAAACTAACCGTTCAATAACTGTACAAATCGAACCGTGCTCTTGCACCACTATTAAATACAGGCCTGCTAATTATTTGATGAGGTGTCAGAGACACAGAAGAGGCAATAATCTGAACATAGGCCTACTTGACCATTAAGTAGCCTGCCCTATTTCATGTATAAAATCAGTGTTATGGCTTCATATAATATAAATATCATTCATTACTAGTGAATGGAGGCATTCAGTTACATAAAATGGCACCACCACCGACATTTTTGGTGGCATCTTGGCACTCTGAGCTGCCAACTCCATCGAATACATCACACTCAACTTCACCACACCACAGACTGTAGGTAGTGGGCCAATCACAAGTCGCATTAAATCAGAGAACGCTTGCGGTGATTGGCTGCGGGCAAAACCATACAAATAGTTATTCTTTTACGAAAAAGGATCGAATGCAGGTGTCGTTTGATTGGAGAAGTTTTGATACTACTTGGTACTGGGTTATTTTGGTCAATACCTTAAAAGGTATCATGTACTGATACCCAGCCCTATTCATTTCATAAATATAGAAATATCATTCATTACAATCAATCAATCAATCAATCATTCAATCAATCAATTTATATATTATGGAGTTCAAACACATTGAAAATGTTATGTTTTTCTTCTCCCTAATGCGCAAAACCAGCTGAACTGAAACAGTGACCCAAAAACTGCAATACAAACTGAACCATCATCCAGCATACTACCCAGCCTAATAACATTTTTCAACTGTATTAGTTGATTGGATAGCCTGTAATTCATTCAACTTAGCCTTTTGGCTAACTCTGACACATTCAACAATGTTTGTTAATGTGCACCGTTCCTGTTAAATACACCAATAAAATAAATGAAATAATTTCATAATTTGATTATTTTCTAAAATGTTAAAGTTTAGGTGGAATTAAAGGGTCAATTCAGGAGTTTAACAGGTTAAAACTAAGCATGAATAAAATAGTTCAGCCTGATTTGTGGCTGCTTTGTTGTGTAAAAGTTTGACAAACTATGACGTCAGTTCAACTGAAAACTATAAGGTAGTGCAGTGCTAGTGTTCAGGTGTAATACCATTAATCATAGCTACATTTCACTTACATGTGCAAGTTTCAGGGTCCTGGTATTGTGCATGCTGGCTCACTGTCATGGCTCACTGGGACACCTAAATGGAAAAGAGCCAACGTTAGTGTTATTAGTAACACTGTACTTTACCTGTTATGACAAGTCAAAACGTCTGCTGTGAAAAAGGTCTATTGTTTAGGCCGTTATTTGCTAACTAAACTGATCACCAACCAAGACACACCTGCATTTGGGTGACTCACCACCTCAGCCAAACAATTTACTGGCTTCACCTAAACTTAAATCACAAGGCTTGAGCATTTCTGGATTGAAACTAACATGAGGCAATGAGTAATGATCAGATAATTGCATTAAATTGAATGAGACAGTTTTATGAGGAAACTGTAGTTTATCATATAACTTTTACTTTATGGTTCGTTAGTGTTCAGCTTCTGTAACTTTACAGTTTGGGCCTGTAGAGCAGAGCTACAGAGTCCAACAGCACACAAAGCCAACGTCAAATGATAGGCCTACTTAATCCGCGGATCAACTCATGAATGTGTTGACATGTTGAATAATGTACTGATATTTCTTTGGCTAAAATATTGAGGAAGACAGACACCGAGGAGGAGAAGGAGAAACAATTTGGACTCAGGAAATGATCAGCAGGATACTGATCACACAATTCTGTAATACATTGCAATTTTATAATAATAAATGACAGTTTATAATTGTGATGACAATACTGAGTGCAGAGTGTAACCAAATCCCCTCCTACCTAAGGGTTTTACTGATTTAGAATTATTTAAAAAGTTCCTCAATATTTCCAATAGAGGGTGCTCTTACATCTGTAATAAGATGAGATTTTCTGGCGTGCAAAGAAACTTTTAATTACATCCATTTCTGAGATTTAGAGACTGGTATTTTATATACAAATTAGGAGGTCCAGTTTGGGATTTGCGTGCAATCGTCTGGTGTGGAGATTTACCTCAGAATTACAATCATACTGACAAGTGAACCGAAAGACACAGTAACACACTGCACTTTGGTCAGAACGCATCAGTGCTCTGCTGACCTCAGTGAGCATTTTTCTGTATGCCTTGACACTGAAAACTTCTACGCCAACGCCAAATGCCTGCGGAACACACGGCAGATATTTCAACATTATTTTTCTATTGGGACTGACAGCAGCGGTCTGCCTGTAGTGTCGTGTTCGCCCCCGAGCTGCTGTCAGATAGGGCTTTGAGGATGGAAGGAATGCAGATGTTGTGTTTCAAAGCTCAGCACATGCCGTGATTGTCAGGGGTTAGGGCGCTGGCTGGAGGGACTGTGTGCGTCCGACAGCGAGCTATTAGACCGCAGGGTGTAATGAGAAGTTACAGGAGCTGGAGACTGGCTTCACAGGCCCTGTAGTGGTTGATGGAGGAAGATAAGAAGACTGCAGACTTCCGTATGGCACATTTGGGCTCTGTTCAAACCCTGTTTAAACCTGCAGTAGGCAGAATGTTTTTGGCATCATTGGGTAAAAATTTCATAACAACCTTTCAGCATATTGTAATTGAAGTGTTCTGAGAGAAAACTAGACTTGTGCTCCTCCTCATGGCTCTGTTTTCAGGCTTTAAAAAAATCTAGCCCGTGATGGGAGACTTTGACCAATCACAGGTCATTTCAGAGAGAGAGCGTTCCTATTGGCTGTTCATTCTACGGAGGCAGCTGTCAATCACTCGTGGACTCCTATCAAACGGTCAAACTAGGCAGCGCTGATCAAATACAGTATGAATCAATATTCTGTTACTGTAATACCTGAATCCTGCATAAAATGTTTTCAGAAACATCTTGTAGTGTACTGTTTAGCTGTAAAATGAGAAAGTGTGCTCTGGTGGGCGGTGCTTGGTATTTCCTCAACAGATCTCAACATGGCTGCCGGGTCACAAACTTTCTCATTTTACAGCTAAACAGTACACTACAAGATGTCTCTGAAATGCACTACTGTCAGGATATAGTGACCGTTTTAACAACATATTTGCTCCAATCTGCCTACTGCTGAAAACTTCTTGTTTTCTTCCTCCTGCAGCCTCAGATGGGATGCTAATCTTCTACATCTTAACCGGCATTGTTTTGACAGCATGTTACAGCGTGTCCGAAAGGGACACAGAGGCATTTCACGGAAAAAATGCATCTGGTATGACGAGAGTTTGTTTAGACGATGATCTCCTGGGAAATGGGGGAAAATAAGACAAGATCTAAGTCGCAGGGTTTGGTGACGTAAGCGGGCAGATGTTGGTGAGTCCGGGGCAATGATACTCCACAATCCAGTGTATAAACACACCCATCAGGGCTGCGGCCGCTCTCTCTTTCATGAGGCTTTTCTAAAGTTTGGATGTGAGAAATCTAAGAGTCAGTGGTAACGGCCGGACCACCTGGTTTTACTAATCCTTAAAAAACAAAACTTCGAGATGGTTTGCTTAGACTGAAACTTTGTACCGCCAAACTTCTCCACTTACTCACTGGGCACAATTTTCCAAACAGCTGCAAGAAAGAGAGAAAAAAGAAAGCTCTAACTGCTTCATTCTAGGGCTGTCAATCGATTAATATATTTAATTGCATGATTGTCCATAGTTATTCGTGATTAATCGCAAATTAATCACACATTTTTTATCTGTTCAAAATGTACCTTAAAGGGAGATTTGTCAAGTATCTAATACTCTTATCAATATGGAAGTGGACAAATGTGCTGCTTTATGCAAATGTATGTATATATTTATTATTGGAAATCAATTAACAACACAAAACAATGACAAACATTGTCCAGAAACCCTCACAGGTACTGCATTTAGCATAAAAAATATACTCAAATCATAACATGGCAAACTGCAGCCCAACAGGCAACAACAGCTGTCAGTGTGTCAGGGTGTTGACTTGACTATGACTTGACCCAAACTGCATGTGATTATCATAAAGTGGGCATGTCTGTAAAGGGGAGACTCGTGGGTACCCATAGAACCCATTTTCATCCACATATCTTGAGGTCAGAGGTCAAGGGACCCCTTTGAAAATAGCCATGACAGTTTTTCCTCTCCAAAATTTTGCGTAAGTTTGGAGTGTTATTTAACCTCCTTCCCGCTAGTATGACATGGTTGGTACCAATGGATTCTTTAGGTTTTCTAGTCTCATATGATACCACTATCTTCACTCGCATCACTCTTATCGTGTTAACTTTGATAGCCCTACTTCATTCTAATTATGAGGTTTTCATTCTTTTGATGTACATATTGAGCAAGGTATTCAATATCTCTCCTGATATGGAAGTGTAACATTTGTCAGAGCTGTTGGTGTGACATAAGAGCACCACAGTAAATTATTCCCCGACATCTGAAGCAAGTGGTTCGGTCACATGCTATATGACCCCCCCTGCTCTCCCATGAGCAGTGAGGGCCCACGCAGCAACTGGTCCCAGGACGCCCCGGGGCCACGACCCCTGGGTGCTCTGGTGTGTACTTAGGGGTCAGACTGCTACATTTGAGAGCCGTGATGTTCTTCCAACATGGGCCCCTTCTTAATCCATCTCCACCCCTCTGACAGAGAAGAGACGCATGTGCACACTTGTGCATGCGTAAAGAAGTATTTCATTTTAACCTCTTCCACTCCTTGAGGGCGCCGGCGCCCTCGGCCGACTTTACTGTCCTTCAGAGACTGTAGCAGTCGAGGAAAAACTGGCATGGCCATTTTCAAAGGGGTCCTTGACCTCTGACCTCAAGATATGTGAGTCACATGCAGTTTTTAGTATGCAGTATAAATGTGTTATTTTTGCCCATTCTAAAAATGGTGTATTTAAATATTTCTGCATACTGGGGTCCCTAAACAGTCTTGGAATGACATAAACTGGGTATCACTGTAAAGCTGAGACTCGTGGATCCAATGAGCCCAACTGTATTCATGTGTGATGATGTTAGTCCCCATAGTAGCCATTTCAATGTAGTGAGACCATTTTTTGACACTTGACCTCACTGTATAAAATGACCTGTGGTGACCTCTAGGATAATCACAGCCTCATGAAACTTTACAGCCACAAACTAGAGACCTAGAGCATTCAGAGGATGGATGGCTTTTCTAGCTAAATTTACAATAAGGGGGTTTCTGAGCAGTTTACAGAACAGCAGTGCTCTCCATTCATTTGCCGAACAATGACAACGTTTTTTTGATACAAAATCACGGCATGGCTTCTTCTATGGTGTTCCTCAAGGTCTCGTGTCTTAATGTGGTATTTTGGAGGGATTATTGATCATTTTCATCATATACTTATATCATAATGTTCTAAGTCCTTATACACTTTCAAAATTATAGTATTTTAGTTAATTAATTAATTAATTCTTTTTTTTGTTGTATTTCTGATTTAAGACTGGAACAACTTGACACTCAAGTGTCTGAGCTGCATCTCAAATTAATCTTCAGGTTCCCAGCTTTCAGGTGATGTACACCACTGCTATGTGACATCAACTGTTGACCTGCTATCTTCCCCTAAAGACACCCCGTACCCCCTAAAAAAAGACAAAAACGGGTCTATTGTAAAAGGGTGATCTAATCTAATAATACAAACAATAATAGTGTATTTGTATAGAGTGTTTAGGCTATGCTTTATGTGGACCAATTTAATCATACTTTATGTTTTTATCAAAATCAACCAACACTATTTCACAAATACTCACACTCACATATGCATGTACACCCATACTGATGTACCATGCATGCTACAGGTTAATGCTGCAGGATGTGCATTTGCTAAAGTTTCACACACACACACACACACACACAGACACACAGACACACCAACACACACCAGCCCCGCTCTGCAAACTGATCCCGACACCTTCAGCTGTGATGCTAACACATTCCAGGGGTGATTCCCACCGGACAAGTTCAACGCTGACAGATACATTCCTCTGTTGGCATGCCATCAGGAAACCCACCTGGTCTTCCCACATGTTTTGGAGGCCCGCTGTCCCAAACATGGCTGCCGTCCCGTGACCTTTCTGACATCCTCGGACAGCAGCGGCACAGCCTGCAAACACACAGGTGGAGTGTGGATTTAGATACAAACTAGTTTATATTTGTTTCATACTGCATGTGGTTGACATTGTGTCCACTCTACTGTTTTTTCACCGCTAATGTCTTGAGCATGTATTTATGTTGGACTGAGACTGTTTGCTCTGGAAATGTGTGGGCAGGATGACAGATGACAGTTGCTCCCAGTTTTTCATTCTGCAAACCCATATGTACAACACTGCGGCGTGGTATGTTCCATGGCAGGAGGTGCACATTACATGGACAATGTAAGATGCAACTCATGCAGACTGGCCCACGTTGCTCCAGATCTGTTAATGTTAATGTCATCTTGTTGAAAGATAAATGTAAGTAAGGAAGGAAGCAGATTCCCTCACTCTGATTCATAAGCAAATGATTCTATTAAAGTCACTTTGGTTTAAACATTTAACATGTAATATCAGCAAGCTAAGCTGTACTTCATGTATATGACAGACAATTTGTTTAGCGATTGGACAGTTCGCTAATCCCCGCCTTTTGTTACAGTTGCTACCCCGGTCTTTCCTGTACACATGCAGTTCACAATGATAACAGTGGCAGATTTACTGCTCAAAATTCCCAGCAATTTTTTTTTAAAAACAACAACTTGATTTCAAACAGAAGCAAACAAAAGAAGCTTCTAATTTCTAGCTGGTCCCATTCATTTTTCCAGCTGAAATGACAACCGTTGCTACCCGATTTGATCAGCTGTATAACGCCGTATAAATCAGAGTTTGGAGTCTACGTAACGAATTTGGCTGGAGCTGCTGGCTACTTGACCTTTGAAGTAATGCTGGGTTACTATATAAAGCTAGTTAGCCAGAAATGCTAACGTTTGCAGCTTACGTTAGAGCAGATAAACACACAGGGAATCCATTTCTTACACTTTTACTCATGTATTTTTGGCCCACTGTGCCTAGTGTCAGTTGCTAAATTATGACTGGACAATCGCTGTTTGACATATATGCTGACATAACAATGTCATTGTTTTTTAATCTGTTTGAGCATGCAAATTCTGAGACATTTCTTCTGAAAAAGGAAAACTGTGCTCTGCAAAGAGCATGTGAACTTTGGCCGGAGCAGTGTGTTTGCCAACAAATCACTTGATGAGTGTTTGGGGTGATTACACAGTTTGTCACAGTGATGATGATCAGTGATGGGAATATATGCTGACTGACTCACAGCAGCTTTCCTTTCTCCTTCCTGGGGATGAGTGTCCTATGATGGGAAATCCAGGTCACCTGCCCACTCAACCCCCCATACGCAAACCTGATATAAGCATGTATTTACTCACGTAGCCACACACAAACACGCATGCATTTGCACAAAGAGTTGACAACTGTAACTGCTGGACTTATGAGAATGTCAGGACCTATAAACTAGGCCACAAAGAGATTGAAACCAGTAGGCGTATCCACTTATCATTCTGACAGTGACAAACCTCAAAGTGTTACTGGGACATACAGGTTCTGACAAGCCCTGCATGTTGGCACAATTACTTAATATTCTTTGCACCCGAAAGCACAGGAACATGTCCAACTGTCTTCAGCTGGAGAGAGAACGATTTATGTCAAGCTTATTGACTGTCGGCTTTAGCGATGGATTGCCTTTCATTTGTGTGTGTGGGAAAAATAGCGAACTTGGCTATGAACGTGACCAAAGATATGCCAATTATGAAAAGCACATTTACGTAAGGCTCCAGCGTCCAAACTTATTGTTGCCTGTCCAACTGACTGATGAGCCAAGAAACACAGGAATGAGAGGGGAGAACGCTTATCTTTTGTGTCTTTGTCTTCCAAGCTGTGAAACCATCTGGCAGTTACACAAATTTCTATTTTTTTAATGATTAAATCTTTATTGATTTTGGCTTGACTTGATAGTTTCACACTGGATAATCAGGAAGAATTTGGGAGAGAGCCAGTGACATAATGAAAGGTCGTGTCCCAATGATAATGAAACTCTCGCAAGATGGATGAGGTTAGACATGTCATCAGGCAGCGAGTCTCGCAAGAGTTTTCGCAAATCTAGGGTGACCAAGACACGACCATAATGAAGGACAAGTCAAATCTAGAGAAGAACTCATAAAAGAGGGCCAATTTTGCGCCGAATGTTTGCATATTTTAATACGTGCAAATAGCACTAAAGCACCAAGAAATAGTAGTAGAAATAGTAGAAATCCAAAATACAAGTATGAACCTGAAAATAAGCATAATAGGTCCTTTTCAAATTTTCTGGCCTGGACAAAGAGTTGAGTGTATACTTTTTCTGTCAACAAAAAATGGATGGCAAATTTCACAAAGCTAGTATTTGTTGCACTGCTGTTGTACTAGGCTGCATTACGTGCACTGTTATCACGTTCAACACAGGTGTAATATTTATGATGATGTTAGCCACAATGGCACAAAGAATTGTTACCTTAAAATTGTTTCTTAACAGTGGGCAACCTCTGGTTCTGAAAAGTGAAGCCAATGCTGAAGTGCCTTAAACTTGCATTCTTTCTAATAGCCAGCAGGGGGCGACTCCTCTGGTTGCAAAAATAAGTCTGATTGTACAGAAGTCTTTGAGAAAATGAGCCTACTTCTCACTTGATTTATTACCTCAGTAAACATTGTAAACATGAGTTTATGGTCTCAATCTGTAGTTTCAAGTCTTCTTCAATGCAGCATGATGTTCATTTAGTAAATTATAGTCCCATTTAGAGTCAGATAGACCATAAAGCAGGGTTTGCTTTAGGGCGTGGCTACCTTGTGATTGACAGGTCGCTACCACGGTGTTGTCCAGTCTGGCTGTTGTCCGTGTTTTCGTCTTACAACTTTAACCCTTTCACAGTGTGTTTTCAGTTCATGAAAGTTAATTGCAACATTTTGGTCGCCTAAAAATGTCTTATTCAGCATTCTGTTGTACTTAGCTCCTCCCTCTAATGTCACTTCTTGCAAAGAAAAGATGGCGACGGCCAAAAAGCCAAGATGCCAAGTTCGCCCAAAATGCCGAACTTGAGGCTTCAAAACGGCAGTCCACACACCAATGGGTGACATCACGGTGGCGACATCCACTTCTTATACTGTATACAGTGTATGATTTTAAATGTAGAATTACAGTCAAAGAAGCTTTGTTTTTGGAAAAGATTTATTTTGGAGTCTTAATTTGAATTTGGTCCACAATCATTTCACTCTATGCTGATGCTGAAATCTTTGAAGCTTAATAATCACAACTCCTAAAAGCAGAGAGAAGCTTTTAATTCTGATGTGAAGGTATTTTACTGTTTGTGTGTTTTACGTGCTCTCCAGGCTTACGTGCGCATGTGTCTGGCTTGCCCTTTTAATCCCTTTAGAAAGGGGATTGAGTATCGCCCCATATACCTCCTTCACCCAGTACCACACATGTTCGCAGCACAATGAAGACATTGAGCGGAGCGATCATCCCCCTGCTGCACCCCTGGTACCCATAAATCTTCCTCGTGGTTCAGAGGAGAATGCATGCAGACAGTCTGGACCTCACTCTGGTCTCATCAGATCATGTTGGGCTTAAACACTGACACACACACAGACACACACACACTAGAGTACCAGCGCTCAAGCACTGAAGTCATTTCACCACTGACCTCATGATAATGTCTTTGGAAGTTTGAGCCCTGAGAAAAAACAAAAGATAATGTTCATGTTAACAGTCGGACCAAATGTTGACAATAAAGATGTCAGACGGGCCCTGAGCTGAAATAAATCATCTTAAAGGAGCTGATGATGCACACAATGTGTGAAGCTGTCCAGCCTGTTCAAGCGGTCACGCACTATAATGGATTTCGCCAAGCAGCTCTCAGCTGGGAGTGGGGAAAAGTCACAAATCAATCCAAGCTACGCCGTTCAACCAACTCTATTTCATCTGTCCTCAAGATACACACTCTGTTAAAACACACCAAGCACATGCAGCCACCCACACACACACATGTAACCAAAGAAAATGTGTGCTTTTAGCCTCCTGCCCCCTTGGTGCTTGGCAGCAAAGCCTCAATCACACGATACTGAAATCCCTCACACGCTGCACCAGCTATGTGGGCTCTACATCTTTTCTACTGAATTCTTTCTTTTGTGCAACTCGAGCTTTGCGAAATGCCAGAACGTCTTTTTTCCCCCCGTCTTTTTAAGCCCCGGACTTTTTGAGAGGAGTCATGTGAAAGGGAAGTAAAACAGACTACAAGTTCAAATAAACCAAATCCGTTTGAAGTCTGAGTGGCTATATATCAGCTCTGTCAATGCAAAATATTTTCTCTGACCACAGCTCAGTGACATGTGAGTGATGTTTCAATCCCAGCGGTCTATTTAAAGGGCCGCGCTCTGTTTTGAAGGACGTGCTGTTAAAGTGGCACAAAGTCAACCAGTGAGGTTTGCAGGAGTGTGTGTGTGTGCATGTGTATGTGTGTTCACATGGACACACATTAAGGACTGGTCAGAAAGTGGCACAGCATGCTGTATCATCGTCACATCAAATATTTGGTTCTAGAGGCTTGGTGACATAGTGATAGTTGGCAACTACAGTAGCTGGTGAACTAACTGCTAACACGCCAGCCAGATGAACATGAGTCAATGGAGTTATGGAGTATTTTTAGATTGTTGTACTGGTATTTTACTTGTGTAAAGGATCTGAGTACTTCCTCCAAAACTGTTTATGAGGACTGAGAAGGTTATGAGTTATGGATAGTGGTGGAAAGTAACTTAGTATTTACCAAAGTACAGTACTTAAGTAATCTCTCTGCATTCATATGTAGAAGCATATGCAGATGGATACAAGATTTTGGTATTGGAAGCATTCTGGTTTCCGTTTGTAGTCCGAGTAGTATTGACCAATCACGTTAGAGCAGGCTTTGGTTGAATGCAGGTTAACAGTCCGTGTGGAGAGCAAAAGAGGCGGAACGCATTGGCTGAAATGCAATCTGGGAATGATGATTTAGCTTTGTATTGGTTTAAAATTAGCTTGTAAACTGGCTACTTGTGAAACAATCCGGTCGTACACGTCATCTCTCAACTCCAACTCCAGTCTGGCATCTCAAGTTGCTAATCGGACTGTAATCAATGAGCTGCGCACGGAAAAGGTAGTCTTGGCCTGGATATCCACTGGCTACACCGGAACCCCAGAAATATTGGCCGTTGCCCGCAGCGACTTATCTATCGTCAGACCGATTCCAAGGTGGGTGCCGAGATTTGTACTTAAGTACAATTTCGAGGTATTTTACTTGAGTATTTCCATTTTAGGCTACTTTATACTTTTACTCCACTTCATTTCAAAGGGAAATATTGTACTTTTTACTCCCCTAAATTAATTTGTCAACTGTTGAAATTATCCAATATTTCACAAAAAAAGCAAAGATTAGAGAAAAGACAAAAAAATCGTCTGGTAAATCAGACGATGGAGGGAATCGCTGTCACTGAGGACTTCTGCCTAGACATCTAAAACGCCAAGAATGGGTGCAAGGCTGTGGTGAAAGACCTGCAGGAGAAGTTCTGCGGCAGGCGCCTGCTAGAGTCTGTGATATCAATACAGGATCCAGTTGTGAACGCAGCCATCGTCCAGTCTTTTCCAGCCCACATCACAGACTTACTATCTGCTCAGCTTGCAGAGAAAGCTGCCTCCCTCTGTTTGTAGAAAGATGTAGGTATACTGGCTGCCATCTTTCTGATGGCAGTCATCCCATGAAGCAGCGCACCAGCAGCTGCCGGTGGAGGAAGGGTGCAGCATTGCAGCAATGTCCACTGTCAGCAGTCTATGGGGCCGCACAGTGGCTCAGTGGGTAACACAGCAACAGGGTCACACCAACCTCGACTCTTGTGTGCTGTGAGTTTATCCCCATGTCGGTGTTGGTTTACTCCGCGTACTCCGGTTTTCTCCCACACTCCCAATTTAGACAATTGAAATGTTTGACTGTATTTTTTATGTCTGAAGCACTTCTTTTTAAAGGTTCAGTGTGTAGGATCTGGCGGTATCTAGCAGTGAGGTGAGGAGATTACAACCAACTGAAGCCTATTCCGTGTGCTAAGCGTGTTGGAGAGCTACGGTGGCCGACATGAAAACGCGAATGGCCCTCTCTAGAGACAGTTGAAGCAGAGCCAGTGCGTACGAGGGATGTGAGTGGTGAAGCAAGAGAGAGAGAGCAGCTGCAACGGGAGCGAGTAACGTTATTGACTCCGGCCCAAGCAGGAAAAGTTAACAGTGTTTGGTTTGTCCGTTCTGGGCTACTGTAGAAATATGGCAGAGCAACAGGCATCCGTGGAGACGGGACCCACTCCCTGTGTAGCTATAAACGACTCATTCTAAGGTAACGAAAACACAATTCTTATTTTCAGGTGATTATACACTAAAGAAAACATGCTTATTTTTATATTCAATTTCTGCCAATAGATCACCCTAATTGTTACACACTGGTCTTTTAAATTAGAGTCAAAATGTGTATTAGGTGACTCGACACACACACTCAAGCAGATTGTGAATGTTTTACAGAGGTTATATACATCCTTATCAGCCCCAAAAGTACCACGGGATAAATCAGCCCGTTTTGATTTCCAGGGCGTCAAATACCAACGCTTTCTCACGCCCCTCGCCGAGTGATAGCGACGTACAAGGCACTCTTTAGTGTCTGTATAAGACACACCAGGCATTCATGTAACTACAATGTAAACCCATCCATTTCAATATCAAATGCTTAGAGAAAGCAGTCAGGGAATGTGGTGGCGAAAAAACACATAAGGCGGGTCAGAGGGGTGGTGGATGGGTCCAAACTGAGGCCGAGGAGGTTAAATAAAAGTGGACGATGCAAAACAGCTAATAGGCTATGACAGTTTCCCCCATTTTGGACTCTCCAGCTTTCCGTTCCCTCAAAGCCTTTGAGTCAGAGGTCAGTAGTGTCAAGACAGCTTGCTATTGGTCAACGCCGCAAATTCAAAGTATATCAAAATTGAATCAGCCCCTGCGAGCGAACCCATAATCGCAGTGATTCCAGTGGAATTAATGGATTTTGCTGCTTAATTGTTTTAAGTGCTGGTGTGATGAGGCTTTGTGTTTTTATAGTATATATGTGTATTTTTGCAGGGTGCGAACTACAGGGGAGCCAGGTGGAGCTTGGGTCCCCTAAAAAAATGGTTTGTGAAATTTTGGGGGGCTCTAAAATACTGACAATATGCTATTTTTGCCACGCTTTTCTATTATTCTGTATCTTCATCATCATGGATCGTGTGTAAAATTAGGCTATTATTGATGCATGATTTATGCATGAGGGTGATCCATCACTAATTCACGATAATACAGATACCGCCATGCATGTTATTCTTGCCATCACCATTAAGCGTGGGGGCGCAACATCAAAAATGTTTCTTTGCAACAAAAGTCAGTCTGTCCTCTTTGATGCACGCCCCCCCATGAGCTCCCTGAAAGCCATGCTATAGTTCACACACTGTATATGTCATCTCTAATGTGTCTTTTACTATACAAGCATGTGTTTTCAGGGTGTACTGCTGTGTTTCATTGTGTGAGCATGTATAATATATATACTTTTTTGTCCATATGTGAGTGAGGTGACCGTGATTAGAGGGTGGCACTGCAGTGTTCCCCTCGGGCCACTTCACCCTGTTATTTTCCCCTCGTCAGCCCGTGCTCTCAATAGGGAGGGTGGGTCCGTGACCTCCCTCCCACGCACGACCACGAGAGAGGGAGGCACCCGTTTCACACAACCCCTGTTAAGTGTCTGCAGAGGAGTGGATGAGTTCACAGGCCCCCTCTCAGCCCCCCGCAGAACTCCACATTTCTCTGAGAGCAGAGCGTATCGCAGGCCTGGGCCTCCAGGCTGAACACTCCACTCTCTCCTCCTCACTGTGACACAGACGGTTAACACGTCACTGTCCCCCATCTGGACTCATGGAAGTCATCAAAAGCGATGAACCAGTGACACCGAGGCAGGGTCGGGGCGAACTTTTAGGGGTTTGGGCTCATTTCCCACTAACTGTCCAAACTGCGGCAGATAAATGACAGAGTTAAAGAGAGGCCAAGTGGTGACACTAGCAATATGTCTTTTGGAGCTTTCTTTGGCATTCCTCTTGCTCCCACTTTTTTTTCTACCCTCTTTTCTTCTCTTCCTTTAGCTCTTTTTCCCGCCGTCTCTCCCTCCCTGTTTCCCACCCACAGCATTCAGAAACCCTGAAAGGAAGGAACCACCATAAAACAAACAGCCCAGGGCCTTGTTTAGCTGGGACGCCATGTGAAGTCAGGGAACCATCCGATGGAAGGAGAAGGGGAAAAAACAACAACAATAAAATCGCCATTGGGATGCACACAGTGGACTGTGATGAGGTTTGGGTTCATTAAGCTTTAAAGAGAACAATTCTGGACAGTAGAGACTGTGCTCAGTCACAGCAACAATGACTGGCAAACCCTGTGGTCCTGCTGTCTGCACTTGGCGGTCTGATGCTCCCAGCAGAACAAAAGGTTCAGACTACCAAAGTGTCTGAGTCTTACTGATTTTTGGTAGTCGGGAACTAGAAAGCGTAGAGTCAGGACTGGCAGTGTACCAGAATGGCTTTACGCAGAACAAAACAATGCATGTGGCAGAGCTGACAATGCTGATCAGGACATTTCTGCCTGTGCGTTCCATGGTGATTTAGGATAGAATTAAAGAAAAACATACAGTATATGTACAGCAGTTAGTGATTTCTATCTCTTATTTATAAGATAGTTTTCATGACAATTAAATCAATCAAACTTTATTTATATAGCACCTTTCGAACAAGTCAAATGCAATTCAAAGTGCTGTACAGACGATTGACAAAAGACACCAAACAAGAACCCTACACTTTCTGAGGGCTGACATCAAAGTACAAAAGATTTGTATCACTATGCATGATAAAACGTACACTATTAATAATTTAAAATGCACTCAGTAAACCAGTGTTTCTCTCCATGGGAGCCTACCGGCACTTTAAACATCAGACCAGGGTCACAGCATTTCTATTTAGCTCAGAGGGACTGATTCACCCCCTGCAGTCAGAGGACATTACCATAGTTAATGTGGGGGTTTCCACCTTCAGGCATGATAGCATCACCACAGGACACTAAGTCTGTGTGCTCTTAACTGAAGCCATCTACTTATCGCCTAGATGAATATCACAGTTGAAAAATATCCTGGCTTGGTAAATGTGTTGGACTATTTAAAGACCATTAAAGCTGCACTAATTCATATTTTATATTAGCAATAGATTACATAACTATATATAATGTGAAAGGGGCCGCTGATGAACCCACAGAGAATTATCACCCAACTCTGCACTTCCCCTCAGCTCTATGGAGTGTTTTAGTATCTTTCAGCTCATTGTTTTGGTTTTGGCACTTCCGCATTGGCTTCACTTTTCAAGAATGGAGTTTGCCGCCTGGGATAAACCCACTGAACACTACCTGATCAGCACCTAACAGCCGACAGACAGTTAACGACTAGCTGGTGAACACAGATGAGCATTTAGCAGCTAAAGTTGAAGAGTTGGTGGAGATAAAAACAGAGCTAAAAGAAGAGTGAATATTGGATTCACATTTATTGGGAGTCAGAAACACGAATCCAAATGAATGCTAATATTGCTCCATGTCCGCTGGATGAGTAAATATGCAACTGTTTGTCCAGTTTATTTAAAACACATGCAGCATGTACTGCATCCTGCTATAAGTAAAGAATCATTTAGAAATAAACTACTCTTGAAATTATTGTTAGCATAAAAGTAACCTTTGACATCATATTGATTTTGTCATGAGCCCATGAGTTTAATTTAAAGATTACAATTGCAATTTAGTAGAGATGATGAGTTGTGATGTTTTTCCACTTTTAATTCTAAAAATTTGAATACAAATATATGGAAAAGATTTGTCACTTTCCCCAAAAACCAAGTCGGCTCTGGTTACATCAAACATTTATTCAAATATACAGCCAAACATTCCTGCCAAAGCAGTTCCCAGACTCCCGCTGCTCAACAGAACTGTAAAACATCATAGGAAACACTAAAATACTCTCCACGAAAAACACTTTTAAAAAAACACTCCTCCCACTAGGCTGTCTGGTTAAAGACACTAAACAAGCTGACGGGGGAAATCAGGTTGACACATGATATAATTCTTTTGTAAGATGATTTTTTTCCTTTCAAAGACGAAACCTGTATTGTAGCATTTCTGCTAGATCTCATGCAGACACAGACATGTGCTTGTTAACCCACTGAGATCCGGACTTTACTGTGTTTCAGAGGCTTTAGCAGGTTCAGTTTTAGAGTTAAAGTGAAGATACAGATATCATATGAAACTAGAAAAGGAATCCATTGGTACCAACTATGTCATACTAGCATGTCGGGAAGGAGGCTAAATAGCGCTCCAAATTTAGGCAAAATTTTGGCAAACTGGCATGGCCATTTTCAAAGGGGTCTCTTGACCTTTGACCTCAAGATATGTGAATGAAATGGGTTCTATGGGTACCCACGAGTCTCCCCTTTACAGACATGCCCACTTTATGATAGTCACATGCAGTTTTTAGTATGCAGTATAAATGTGTTATTATCACCTATTCTAAAATGGTGAATTTGAATATTTCTGCATACTGGGGTCCATAAACAGACTTGGAGTTACATAGATTAGGTATCACTGTAAAGCTGAGACTTTTGTGGATCCAGTGAGCCCAACTGTATTCATGTGTGATGATGTTAGTCCCCATAGTAGCCGTTTCATTCTGAGACCATTTTTTGAAACTTGACCTCACTGTATAAAATGACCTGTGGTGACCTCTAGGATAATCACAGCCTCATGAAACTTTACAACCACAGACTAAAGACCTAGAGCATTCAGAGGATGGATGGCTTTCCTAGCTAGATTGACAATAAGGGGGTTTCTGAGCAGTTTCCAGAACAGAAGTGCTCGCAATCCAATTGCCAAAAAATGAAATTCTTGCAGAAATCTCCAAATGTCAAAAGTTTTTGATACCAAATCACAGCATGGCTTTTTCTATGGTATTCCTCAAGGTCTTGGAGTCTTAATGTGATTTTTTGGAGGGATTATTGATATTTTTTTATCAAAAACCCGAGTAGTAAAAAAATGGTTAAATTTAGCACCAAATCTGTGTAACAAACGGTATCAACCCAAAAATTGCTGCAAAAACCTATGAAAGGGAGCATGGGAATGGCCATCATATACTTCTATCATAATGTTCTAAACCCTTATACACTTTTAATGTATTTTTAAATAATGAATGAATTAATTCATGTTCATTTCTGATTTACACCCCTAAAAAAGACAAAAACGGGTGTATTGTGGATCTCAGAGGGTTAACTTGGCCTGTTGTTTAGTCACACACACATAACATTCAGACAACAGAAGGTGCCCATGCACACAAAGAGAAAGAAAAAAAAAAAGGATGTATAAGAGGAAAAACAAGATTGGGCG
The DNA here is from genome assembly GCA_916700995.1 of Hozukius guyotensis. NCBI lineage: Eukaryota > Metazoa > Chordata > Actinopteri > Perciformes > Sebastidae > Hozukius > Hozukius guyotensis. The sequence goes on from CAKALU010063161.1 coordinate 91,219, forward strand.
TCAGACATGCCACCTCCAGACACAAACCACAGAGCAAAATGGCACGCCGTCTGTTTTGTGACTATGAGAATTGTGGCTGAAAGTCAATATATGACTGAAGCTGAAACAGCAATCTGGGTCAACCTCACCTCGTGCAGCTCGTGCCCCACGCTCTCTGCAAACTAGCTCAAAATACAAAGGAGCTTTAAGCCATTATTAATGTTATTGTGTGTATCTCTCAGTTCCATGAGGCAGATCTGGGTGCCAGATTACCTTCCTGTCACTTCCTAGTTTATCAGTTATCAACAACGTCATGCTGCTGAGGTTTTTGCACACAGTTTTTCCCACAGTATGCTGCAATAACATCCCCCAGACATCAGATCCCAGTGTAGTTTGTTGGGGTGAGTTGGAGGCATTTATGGGTTTATATATATTTTAATTTAATTTAATTTAATTTAATTTAAATTAATTTAATTTTTTAATTTATTTATTGGTGCAAAAACAAAACAGCAGTGAATTTAAAAGCAGTACAACAATGATAAGAACAGGGGAGAAATACCCAAGAAAAGACTATGAAAACAAGGTGACGCTCAGAGCTTGACATGAGACATAACAAACAAAACAAACAAAACCAACATAACAAAACTAAAAAAAAGGTTGAAATAATAATTCTAGTAGTTCCCTCTTAAATAAATCAAAAAGAAAAAAGAAAACAATAATAATAAAAAATTATAATAATAATAACTAGGTAGTAATACAAAGGAGGGCACTAAAAATAAATAAATAAATGAGTAGTTAGATATTTAGGAGTGTCAGCTGTTGTAGTATGGAGGGACCTTGCAGGGTTTGAGAACTGTCTATTGAGGTGTGTGGTGGTGGGTGTACTGGTTTCAGTGGCAGTGGGGGGATTTTGTTACTGTGGTGAGTGTTATGGGGCCCAACATCTGTGAAATGAGTCTATTTGGTTGTTTTTTTAATGCTATTTGTCTTTCTGTTGAAATGTACTCAGATAGTAGAAGGTGCCACTGGGATGTTGAGAGGTTAGTTGTGCATTTCCTGTTTAGTAATATTGTTTTTGTAGCGATTGTTATGGGTATAGTTTTTAAGGAGGAGGCATGGAGCCTGTTAGCATCGTAGCAGAGGTGATGGGAATCCAAACACAGAAAGAGGCGACATGTTACATCATTGCAGAAAGCCAGTAAGATCACAGACCAGCACTCTGTTTCTTGTTCTCTCTCGTGTGCCGATATCTCGTTGTTTCCCCAACAGACAGAGACCCCGGTGATCTCTGAGCCTTTGACTGAGCATTAATCAACTACAGTTTATTTAAGAATGCAATCCCCATATTTACCAAACCGAGAGTGTGAGAGCAGCTTCTCCTGTCATGTTATACGACTTGTGATTAACTCTGACATAAGACAGAAGACGTGATAGTGAGGAGGCGGCGGGCCTGTTCCTGAGGAGAAACATGACCTGTTTGCAGTTGGCTGACTTATCTTATCACGAATCACATGCTCTGTTTAGTATCTCCAGAAAATAGGTTTACAGTATATTGGGGCAACCCTAAAGGCCTGCATGCTCTTTCCTGCCAACTCTACTGTGATCTTAATATCCTATCACAGTGATTCCCAACCAGGGGTATTTGTACCCCAGGGGGTAGGACTTCAGCTGATGCCAGGGGGTACGTGGATTGTTGAGTGTCTCAGCTAGTTTGAAAAAAATACAAATTGCAATTGGATTTAAATATATATACACATATTGAGTCAGTTCTAACACCTGAACACCACATGTTGTGCTTGATAGTGTGTGAAAACCAGGGTTATTTTAGTAAACTAAAAGTGAAAATAAAACAAAAATAAGCAGATAGCTTGCTTTATGCAAATGTATATATATATTTATTATTGGAAATCAATTAACAACACAAAACAATGACAGATATTGTTCAGAAACCCTCACAGGTACTACATTTAGCATAAAAAATATGCTCAAATCATAACATGACAAACTCAAGCCCAACAGGCAACAACAGCTGTCAGTGTGTCAGTGTGCTGACTTGACTATGACTTGCTCCAAACTGCATGTGATTATCATAAAGTAGGCATGTCTGTAAAAGGGGAGACTCGTGGGTACCCATAGAACCCATTTTCATTCACATATCTTGAGGTCAGAGGTCAAGGGACCCCTGTGAAAATGTCCATGCCAGTTGGCCAAAATTTAGCGTAATTTTGGAGCGTAATTTAGCCTCCTTCACGACAAGCTACTACTGTATGTCATGGTGGACTTTAAAACTAAGCCCGCTACAACCTAAAAATTGCAATTTGCGTTAGCGCATTAACTTTGACAGCCCTAGTATATATATGTAGCTACATACTTCTGAGACATTATAGCTGGCTATAAAACAAACTAAAATTACTTAAAACTTAAAATATAAAAACTAAAATGATACCTTTCTGAAAAACTGAAACTAAACTAAAACTAGCAAACACACTCTGAAAACTAACTAACGCTAAACTAAAATATCAGAAAGTCAAAATGAAAATAAAATAAAAGCTAATTGAAAATTCAAAACTATTCTAACCTTGGTCAGAACTAGTTATCAAGTGAGCAGAGAAATCTAAACATTTAGCTAAAAGTAATGAAATACAGTTGAAATAGTTAGCTAACATGCAGCTTATGTCACACGGATTGGTTGTAATACGAATGCAGACTTGACCAGACCAACTTAAACATTGACAGTTCAATTGTATGAAAATAAATATATGTTCACTTTTATATAATTAATACTGCATCCATTCTTGTATATCATCTATACAATGTTGTCTCATTGAGTCTCAAAATAAAAAGCCATTTTGAATGCATATGTCGTTGGCATGGGCTACTACTTCCTATATTTGCATGCGTATCATATCTCCAAAATATGAGCTTCTCAGGAGTATAAAGAGAGCCAGTCCTGCTAATCAATAAAGGGCTTGTAATCTGGAGTTTTCACATGGCATCAGTGATGTGATCTGTGGCAAATACATACAAGAAATGACCTGATTATGGTCCTGCCAGTTTCCAGCTAAAGTGCCTGTGTGTTACCGCTTGTCAGCTGACCTGACACCCACAGCTGAGCTCACCACCACAGGCCTCAGCAGAGTTTGCAAGAAATCAAGTCAATGATGTCCTCATAACTACAGCAATAACACAGCACAGCCCCTCTTCTCACACACACATAATTACACTTCCTTTAAGACTCAAGCATCAAGAATGTGAGTGACTGCAGGCCCCTCAGCCGCAGCAATAAAAAGCTGTGTAGTAAAGTAACACGTGCTGCGCTGGGAGAAACTTTTCTTAGCCCTTTTTAATATGATCTCTTCTGATAAGGTATGGAGGACAGAACCTGTCCAAATCAAAAATAAATGAATAAATAAATAAATGACTTGATAAATGAATAAATATGTCATTAAAACTAATATTAAAAATAAATATAGCCATTAACTAATTGATAAAATGTGACATAAATTGATATTTTTAAGATAAATAAATAAGTTAAATAAATAATAATAAGTTTGGGGAAATAAATGAGGGGTGAAATGCAAAGAGAAAATTGTGCATAAATAAATAAATAAATGCATAAATACATTTAAAAACAATATAAAATTAATAAATAAAAAATAAATGCAAAAATAAATACATAAATAAAAATAAATGACTAAATTTAAAATTTAATGAAAAATAAATACATAAATAAATAAAAGGGAAAATTAATACAAAGATAAATAAATAAAGAAGCAAATTAAAACAGAAATATAAATTCATGTTGTTCAAATGTTCATTCACATTTTATCAATTATTTAATGGCTACATTATTTTTAATATTATTTTATTTAAAAAAATATATATAATGGCATATTTATTTATTTATCAAGTAATTTATTTATCTATTTTTGATTTTGGCAGGTTCTGTCCTCCATAATAAAGTTCATAAAAGTTCAAAAAGTACATTTTTGGTCATGAACACGCGTGGTGAGTGATGGTGATACTTTTTTGGCGAGGGCATGCATGAGTGGTCAATAACGAGCGTCAATAATAGTAGTGATGAAGGATTCCTTAGGGCTCACACTCCAGAGGTGAACAAGGACATACATTTTCAAGAGCAGCCAGAGAGACTGACAGGGCAAAAGAAATACAGACAGACAAACCTAGTGAAAGTAAACAATAAGTGAAAGACAGAAAAGAGTCTCTTGTTCCATCTCCACGGTGCTGAAGAGTATTTTCCCCAGACCTGGCCCTGAGCCTATCCAAACACCCCCGTCTGTGCCTTCCACTGACCCCACAGCCCTTCCGTTAACCCCCAGACGTCACACCAGGCCACAGCTGCATCCCAAATCTGAGGGAAAGAGTGTGCAAAGGCTAGAGGTGGAGAAGACAGGCTGAGGAGGGGACTTAATCCCATTTTAGATACTTGGGAGGATCTTCAAGTCCACTTGATACAGGCCAAGAAATAAGTTTCTACCCTGTCACCTCATGGCCCTTGTTTCTTAGAGGGAGGAGGGGAACTTGAGGGTTGGTTCGAGTTTATATCTACAGCTGGGAGGTCAGCTTTCCTCTGGGACAATGTGAGGATATGAGTGTTTGATGACAAGTCGTGATAAGGGACTCATAGTGCGTGTGTGTGTGTGTGTGTGTGTGTGTGTGTGTGTGTGTGTGTAGGGTAATGGGTACAAGGGCAGCCAATCTTTTCTTCACTCCCATTTTCTGAAGACTGTTGCCACAGTCTTTACAGCCTTTCTGTTTCATTTAAGCTGTGTTTTTGCATTGTGCTCAAGTAAACAATTAAACCAATACAGCAGGAAAATATGACTACACACAGCTGGTTACTGTGACTAATACATCCAGTATATTTTGATATCAGAAAAGTAAAAATGAAAGTGAGTCCACCATTTCAGGTGGACTCACTTTCATTTTTACTGGTAATAATTTCTATTGGCATAGGAAAACCATGAATATACACAAACAACGCAAGAATACAGAAGAACTGTAGGTTGAAGTTGAACCGGGAAGTCAGTCTGCATGATGTGGTGGATAATTATAATGAAACAGCTTAAGTTTACCATTTTTCTTTTCCAAATAAACTTGACTAACCTGGATGTTTGTTTACAACCTGTATGATGTCTGACTGCTTGTGTTTGTTGCCCCACTGGACCTTTTTAGCTATGTTGCTAGTATGTTTTGAGATTTCAGCAATCATGTTGGTGATTACAGTGTTACCATAACCATCAGAACCAACGACTAGAGCTGCAAAAATAACAAGACTAAGAGTCTAAAGCTATGCTAACAGCTCTGTGAGGCTGTACTTAGGCACAGTGGTGCTTTGACTTAAATGCTGACATCAGCCGGCTAACATGCTCACAATGATAATGTTAACATGCTGACGTTTAGCAGGTGTGTTAACCGGTATCACGCAGAGGCTTAAAATGATCATATTTTGAGGAAAATTGTACGCGAGTCATAACCACGAGAACAAATGTGTAATTTTACAAAACATGTATTTAAACGACTTTTTGACACGCATACCATTGTACTGTACCCACACCCAATGTTTCTGTTTTAAAGCAAGCTGACGTAGTTATGATGTGTGGAAGGGCTAGTGTTAGTACTATCATTTCAAATGAATGCATCAGTTTAGCCATCTCTCGTGCAAATTCACGGTGTCAAGTGGCGGGACAGAGAACGATAGCCGTGCTCGCGAGTCGCGTTCATCAACATCATAGCCTACACCAAGCATGATTGGCTGGAAAGAGGTCACGTGAGAAGAGATGCGTAAACACAGACACAAGATTACACCGGAAATTAATTTAAATGAGACGCCGCAGACTAAAACCAACTACTAATTGTAAGCGCCACAAAATGGTAAAATTATCGTACATTATGCCACTTTTGGCATTATTGATCCTACAACGTACAGTGGGCAAAATAATCATACAGATACGATAATTATCATACATCTGGCATGATGGCACTAGAGCAGGGGTGCCCAAACTTTTTCCCCTGGAGTGCCAAAACTGGAACTTCATGGTGGGCCACAGGCCAAAAGCAAACACCTGTTGTATTGTTAAGTTCGGAGCGTTATTGACCCTCCTTCCCGACAAGGTACCAATGGATTCATTAGGTTTTCTAGTTTCATATGTTACCAATATCTTCACTCTAGCTTTAAAACAGCCTGCTACAGCCTCCGAAAGACAGTATAGTCGGGCCAACTTTGGGCAGCCCTGCGCCAGAGGAAAAATCAGGGGATCACAAAAGTCATTAGGATTCATCCCTCTGGGGGAGCATGGATATATGAACCAAATTTCATTGCAATACATCCAATAGTTATTGAGATATTTCAGTCTGGTATTGCCATCCATGAAACGAATCCAGTAAACTGGAGTCTGCTTGTCTAGTTGACTCCCAAAAACCATCATCCGGACCAGCTCAGGCTGTATAATTGTCGGCCACATTGACCTTTAGGGGCTGAGACAACAAGCAGTGACAGAAATAGTAAAGAACACACAGCTGAAGGTGAAGGAATAAAGTGTTTCCTCTTTGTTGAGACCAAATTATTTGTGCCTCTCTCATATTGAAAAACAATGTCTTCTCTCTGTGTGATGATGACGAGGGTCAAGCCTGTCCAACAGTTTTAAAGGTGACTTGTTAGAGCTGGACCGTGTCACACGAATGACCAAGCAAAGCCGACTTCCCAGTCGCACTGTCATCTGTTGTTTCCACATAAACTGGTATACTGACTGTTTATGGGCTTTTTAAGGACTCTCCTGGCTCCTGGCTGACCTCAGGCCACAGTTTACGCTCTCTGGCTATGTGGCTTCTACGTGTACACCCAAACTCGGTGAATCAAATTACAGAATCGTTTTCACGAATTTGAAGTTCTGTGCTGCCACGGCCATGATTCAATCTGACAACAGATCCTCAGGGATGACGGGCACAGTTTACGGCATATACCTGCCCTGTTTCCTGTGAAATCAGAGGAAATGAAGAGGACTCATCAGTGGTCAGCGAGCCCATGTGTTTCCTGAGCTGCTCTCAATAATGAGCAAACACACATCCTTCTGCTGGCATTTTATCTGCTCCCAGAGCCCACATCAAGGCCTTGGACTGTCCTCCAAACAATGGGTTCAGGAATCCCACTCTCTGCTCTACAAGAAATCAGGCTGTAATTTAGATAGCTGTATCTCTCCGTCTAGACACACGAGGCATGTCAGTGGTATCATTTGTTGAAACAATGCAGTGTTAATTGCTATTCGAATGGCAAAACAACACTGAGCAGAGACGGGAATTTTAACATTGTTGAAGGGGATTCGGAGGTTAAACCTCTGATTGCGGGTGTTTACTCTCTACTAAGTCTGAGATCTGAAACCAGTTGTCTTTGTAGAAGGTAAAACATTTACGTAATCTAATGAAAGGAGCCTGATGCCGGGTACACAATACACGAGAATCAAGCCGATTTTGGGCCCGATTCCCCCCTCGGACAATCATCAGCAATACCCCGATTTTTTTATGGTTCTAAAGATTATCTTTCTAGATATTCCTGTGGTGTGAGGTATGTTAAGAGTGTTTTTTCAAACATCCCCCATTCAGCTCGGAAGTCCATCCTGGCCAGACCGATTTCAAATCGTAAATATTAAACTAGGGCTGTCAACCGATTAAAATATTTAATCGCAATTAACCGCGTGATTGTCCATGGTTAATCATGATTAATTGCAAATTAATCACACATTTGTTATTTGATCAAAATGTACCTTAAACTGAGATTTGTCAAGTATTTAATACTGCATGTCTGTAAAGGGGAGACTCGTGGGTACCCATAGAACCCATTTTCATTCACATATCTTGAGGTCAGAGGTCAAGAGACCCCTTTGAAAATGGCCATGGCAGTTTTTCCTCCCCAAAATTTAGCGTACGTTTGAAGCGTTATTTAGCCTCTTTGGCGACAAGCTAGTTGGTACCAATGGATTCATTAGGCTTTCTAGTTTCATATGATACCAGTATCTTCACTCTAGCTTTAAAATGGATGCCTGCTACAACCTCTGAAACTTGTTATCTTTGACAGCCCTATATTAAACATGTTCAATATTTACGATCGGATATCCTGTTGTGTGTGGGGGAACCCCGAGGACAGCCGATGACGCAGTCACGTAGGAAAGAACGATAGCCAACAGAAAACCAAGCTGACTGAAGGAAAACCACCGCTGTCATGGCAGCTGCAGGTAATGCATGAGCTAATGCAAAACGTGAAGCATAAAGTAGTAGATGATGGACCTCAGAAATGGAGGACCAACTTGTTAATTTGTGGCAACAACCGAGTGTTTATTTAACGTGTCTCCATGACTTCATCCAGCCATCCTTCGTAATTTTCAGAAGAAGTGGTGCAAAAACTAACATCGCTACTTCTTCCTGCCCGTCGTCCACCATGTTTGTTTACACTAAAGTCATGTTTGATTGCGAGAGATTTTGCAAGATTTCCATTTTTTTTTGTCGGGATTCTTCTTGTTCATGAATGGAATCTGTTAGTGTGTGGTGTGCTGTTTTAGTGTGGGCCAGCCTGAAGACAGACACAGAGAGAGAAACAGAAACTATTCTGGCTTCTTTCATGAGGGGATTTTTTTGGGATCAAATTTATCAGCAGTAAAAATCTAGCAGGTCAAGAGACACCCACGCCATTCCAGCCCCTCGCAGACTGAACGAAAGTAGTAAATAATGACTTCCTGTGAAAACACAACTTACCACTTCCTTTCATTTTCCTTCTCATCTTTCATCTAAGAATCCCAAGTGGACAATGTTCGAAAATCCCAAGCCGAGCAGCGTTTTTGGTCATAATTAGCTGAAGGAGAGGAGGAGGAAATGTGGGTGGGTGGGGAAGGTTAAAGCCGGGCCCTCTGTGAAGAATGGCTATTTTTGAGTTGCGTTGTGCAGGAAGGGTAATTCTAAGGTTCACTGCTTTACTGTAATCTTTTGCAGAGTGAGAACCCTTATGTGGTTAACCACCCATTACCATCTGCTGCTGCGGCTGCAGTTGACACAAACCAGTCTATAGGGCAGGAGAGAGAAAGTCAGGCGTTTTGGTAAAAGTTTAAATTGCTCTCTTAAATTTCACCTTTCTATAACATGCAATAAAATGTAGGAGTGGGAAAATTGAAATGATTCTCCTATGTATTGCGATTAAAAAAAAAATTTGAGTCTATGCTGAAGTAGAAGGAAGTTACCGCTTTTATTGTTGTAGTCTTAGTAACGTGACGTCATATCCATTCTGTATCTGTCAACCAAAACATACCGCAGCGAGCCGAAATGAGAAAGTAGAAAACGGTGGAGCGTCTGCGTAGATACGACCTGCACACTCACATTTTAAATCCAAAGTGGTAAACACTACACATCCAGTAAAGTATGGAAACACTTTGGGTTTCACACATTGCAGGAAAAGCAGAGCTAGACATCACGGCTAAAGCTGCATGCTAAGTTAACGTCATCGTATTGCAGTAACGTGCGGTCAAGCCAGCCGTCACTCATCTCCGTGGTCAAATCAGCCAACGCTACAACAGTAGAGCACCCATATACTGACATTTATGTTAAATACATTTAAACGGCCCCGATGGAGCTGACCATGGATGTATAAAGAGAACGAAGCTGACGGGAGAGCTAGACGGACTTAGAGAAGTTAGCGGAAGTATACATGTGTGACTTTGTCCGGTTTTCAAAATAAGGGAACTGTATATACAAAATACATATATGGAAATAAGATTGATTGGATTATATTCACCAGAACTACAAAACAGCACATGTCCCTTATAAATTAAAAATAAAATAATACTAATTTGTGAGGGAAATGTTTTTTTTCTTTGATTTTTGGGTTGCTGGAAGAAATTTAAAAAAATAATACCTGATAATGACTGATATATTTGACTTCAGGACATCTCTGACTACATAGATGCTGAAAATCAAACATTTTTATTGTATCAATTTACATATTTTCCAAAGTCAAAGTCCCTAGAAGTGTATGATTCAGCTTTTTCCCCTGGTCTAGTGTTAAAAACGTTAACAAAAATCACAATAAATTGTAATATCAATCGCAATACTTGTAGGAAGAAATGAAAATCTCAATACTTATCGAATCGGCACACAAGTATCGTGATAGTATTGAATCGGGAGATAGGTGTATGGTCCCAGCCCTAGTAAAATGGGGGAACAAACAGATCTTAAATGATTGTGGTGGTTGAAAGATATGTAAATATATTTACAGTAACCAGCGTGAGGTTCTTCATGTGCAAGAATAGACTGGTGAAAACCATAGCGGCTGAGAGGATGTTCACACAGGAATAACATTTGCATTGAGAAGGAAATTACTCACAGCAAACAGTAAGAGCCTCTTAAACGCCTCCACAGTACTTAGTAGCCTAATCTTCATTTGGTTTCGTGACTGCATAGTAAATCTTTTACGAGTAAACAATGCAATCAGATATCCATTAATCATCCACATGATATATATAACCTTGGAGTATGGCCAGATTTCCTGCAGTGATGCAACTTGTTGTCCAGATGTGGACAGTCCTTCAAAAACAGCAGAAAACAGTGAAGTCATGGGAAAAATAACAAACACACCCACCTCAGAGCGGAGCAGAGAGCGATGGCAGAGTGATGCTATGAACATGTCTGTTCCTTCAGAGGAAAGGCACGCAGGGCCAGGAAAACCTCACTTGGAGCTTTAACACGGGGATTCTCCCACACAAGGAAAACAGTTGTGAAGGCTCCCGCTGGGGAAATGACAGAGTGACGAGACTCAGAGGTTTTTACTTGCTTTTTAATTTCTACAGTAGCCTATTTATGCTTCGTTAGGAAATGAAGGGAAAGTTGGGAGAGAGAGGGAAATGTCACGTAAGAAAAGGTTCAAGCACAGTGCACTTCTAGCTGTCTTGTAAGTTTATGGAATGTGACGTTGCACAATGGAAAGAAATTAAAAGTTTGACAAATACCCCATTTTCTGTCACACTGTGAGACTGGTTAGACTGCAGGGTTATGACCTACGCCAGTCCTTTGGGGAAAAAAAGAGAAGAAAAGTGTGTTTTGTTTGACATGGCCAAAGACAGCCAGAATCCCAGAGTGTGTGGGAGGGAACAACTTGTTTCTTCCTGCAATGACTGAGATGTTTCGGGATTTTTACATTTTACAGATTACAGAGAAATTACAGACATAAAAAAATCATACTTGCCACAACTTGCCAGGCAACCAGGGGAGACTCCAAGAAGTAACTGTTTCCGGCCAATAAATACAGGTGCAAAGTCCCGCCCCTTCAGGTGGATCACCATGGGATCTTATTTCGGAAAAAAATTTAACGGTAGTCAACGGCGAGAGACAAATATTTTTTTGATCCCATTTGAATTGCAGCATGAATCACACATATGACGTTTGTCAATTTAAAACATAATTTTAATTTTGGCAGGTTCTGTTCTCCATATTAGCCGCCTAACTGCCTAACTAACCAGCCATGTTAGCTTGTCTTAGCTTCTTGCTTAATTAAGTTACCTGTTTCTTGTAAATTTGCACGCTGTTTCCCCTCCTCCCCAAAAAAAATTTCTTGTTTGTTCCCCTTTTCTTCTATTCTATTCTCTCTGACGTATTATCAGGTTTATCTCATTTTAAAACTGTCTGGTTTGTATTTTCTTTAAGAGCTGAAGAAATGAGTTAACCTTCATCCATGTGCACTATATTAACTATTCTTGTCTGGGGGATTTTACTACACCTGAAATGTCATACTTCTTTACTTTATGTAGATTTCATGAGAAATAATATCAAGGATGGAGAGTCACTGTTTTGGAGACAAAACAGCTCAATAAAAACCTGCAGTGCATTTACTGTTGTCTGCAGGAAATGAGTTTTCATGGGAAACATGTCCAACATGATGGGCACAGAGGAAATACATCAAATGGTAGAAATAACAGGAAACTTGTTTGTGATAAAGCTGATTGTTTGGTGACCCCTACAGATATGAAGCCTACATTCTGGTGGTATAACCTGCTGGTATTGGCTTATCTAACACAAGATATACAGAAGCCCTGAGGGAAAGGTGGTTGCTTTTTACAATTTAAAAAGTGCTCACGGCGCATAGTTATCTAGCTTTACCCACATGCAAGCTTAAAAAAATCATATGACATTGTTCATTGTTAAGTAAAACTTAGTAGTAAACTTTAGTAAAACCTTCTTATTTACCACAGAATGTAAAGTGCATAAACTGTAAACACGTCTTGTGTTGCTTTCTCTGATGTTCTGTAGGCCTATAGCTGCAGGCAAAAGCATTCACACGTTTTCATGAGCACAAGTGTCAACACAAGTGCACGCTAAAGTGTGATGTAAATGTGTTTTGTGGTGCGCAAACACCTGCTCCACCCAAAAAAGCTCAGAAGGGCTCTGTCAAGTTGAATTATCATTATTGAGCCAGTGGCATCTACAAAATGCAGAACACACTTATGCACGTCAGTTCTTACATGCAGTACATACACATGCATTATTTTAAACGGCGAGTCCATTATTTTGGGGGTTTGGGAGGTTTTTGTATCATTCTGCAGCTTAACAGTGGGGTTCCTTATGTATTCAAATCCAAACATTACATTTTTGGTCTAAGTATGTATGTATTAGCATCAAAATGCTATTTTCCCAAGCCCTTCTAACAACTTTTCCCCACGTGACCTGACGAAGGTTTCTGCATGATGACACTGCTACATGTACAGTATATATACATCCTTGTAATCAGAGTATTACATATAGTAACTTAGATGGCGGTCGGCATGCTCCCAGTTTGGAGAACCAGACAGGAGTGGGCTACCAGCAGGGAAGCTAAGCAATGTCATATTATGTGGACGCCATGTTAGTTCGGATCTGAAAGTCACACAATAACACAAACAAACTAACCGATCGAGGCAGCGGTAGACCAGCAACTCCTGTGTACTGCAAGGTAAAATTACCATTTTTGTGAATGTAGTCTGCTGGCTTTGAAGACAGCGAAATAATGACTTCAGTTCCCCGTCGGAAAGGGCCGTCTGATGGCGAGATAAAGCGGTGAAAATATTCTAAATATATACTTAAACTGATAATGATTTTGTTAGGTGGATAAAATACGTTTTTCAGCTGCTCCCATCAACAGCTGCTTTATCTCACTATAATACAGCCCTTTCCAATGAGGAATTGAAGCCGTTATACCGCTCTCTTCAAAGCCACCAGACTCCATTCGCAAAAAACGATAATTTTACCTTGCAGAAAGCGGGAGTATACATACAACCCCACTTCAAAAAATCCAAAATAACCTTTTCAGTTATTTCAAAACTTAGCACAGCTAACGTTGACTCAGCTAGTACTAACGTTCACATTATTCATAACCTTATTGATTAGCTTACTTTGCTAACAAAGGCTACGTCGCTGCTTTTGGCCAATGGCTAAGTGGGCGTTTCCATTTGAAAAAAAACGGAAAAAAATGCAGATGGACATGCCCTTTAAAGGATGTCAGGGAAAGATAGAGAATGCAATCTGCAATGTAACTGACTTCCTTATTTTTCTTTCAAGACATGCTATTAGCTCTAAAGCTATAGAGCTAACGCATGAAATAAAGCCTGACTCATTCGATGAGAACTCTGTCGACCTGTTTCTCTGCATCAGTGATGCTGCCGACTAATGTCTTTACCTGCTCTTTGTTTTGCCCTGTGACTCAGCAAGTGAAAGTATAGGTTAGTGCTACACGTGCATCTTGACCTACTTGACCAGGAGTCCCACACCACACGGCGGATACATGCTGATAGAGTTCTGTGGTTAAGGAGAAACCGAAACATTACCACAGTAAGAAGGGTTGTCTAGTCTGTCGGCCGGGCCTGGTCTGCACAGTGCAGCATGGCCAGCCACAGCTGCTGCACACACAGTGTAAATATTTCACCCTTCATCCAAATACTCTCCCTTTTTACTGGCACAAAGACAAGTTGGAAGTCTGAAAAAACAAATCCTCTTTTTGTTTCGAGTCAGAGGCCCGGTTCACATTGCTCTCAGCCTTTTCATTTCACGGGTGTGCCGGCTGCCATTAGGCATTTCAGCCCAATATTTGTCACGGTGCTTTTGTCTGTGCTCACCGTTCTGGCAGTGACACCAGTTTGTGACTCAGTGGCAATTAATGGAGTCTGTCTGGGACAACAAAGTATCTGCATGCATGTGCATGTGTGTTTATGTGTGTGTGCAAGCTTCTGTATGTGTGTGTGTGCATGGGGGTGGGTCATTAGTCAGACGCTTTCGTCTACTTCCCTTCGCTTTGAGACCTCTGCATCACTTGTGCAACCAGCCAATCGTGTCCGATGGTGACGGAATAGGTGATAAAGGGAGACATGGGAAGTTAATTTGTTAACAATTAGTCATACAGCAAGGTGCGTCTTAGGGATGTGTGGAGAAAAATGGTAATTAGGTAATAATTAGCAAGTAGTACGAGTACCTCAAAATTAGCTACCAGGTTACATTTATGTAGACAATAAGTCACACAATAGTGAGATTTGTGCCTGATCAGAAGTGTCTTCTATTAGTTCTGGTTTTCCACCTCCGATGAAGAGCAGCACACAGACACTTCTCAAGCCTAAGGTCCCTATTTTAACCATTATATGCCATTTTAGCATATAATTATTAAATAATGTTTATAATAAAGTAATTATAAATACAAAAAATTGAGTTAAATATTGGGGTAATTTGGCAGTAATTGCAAAGAAATTTCAAATAGGTTACTTGCTAATTATCATCTAATTACCATGAAATTTGCGGACCTGTAAAATGAAGTGTTACCGAAATTTTCAAAGAAGAAAATGTGTGAAAGCGGTAAAACATGTAACAACCGTTGGCAAACCTGTGGTGTGTAGGTGTATTTTTGTGTTTCCTTTCATTTACAGAAATACACCAATAAGAGAATCGGGCCACTCTGATACTCTCTCTGCCGCAGTTTCCTGAGGAAATGCCCATGTCACAGCTGGCAAACCTCCCAAAATGCTGCGGGTTCAGTGCTTCCTCACAGCATCCCTCATCAGAGGAGTTTATGGCTTTCTATAGCTGAAGAGGAAGAGGAAGAGGAAGAGGAAGAGTTTTTCTCCAGCTGAAAGATATAAATGTTCTTTCTGGTGCATCAAACTGCATCATTTCTATATCCATGTCACATATAAATGTTTTTTTTTTTACAATTACTCTGCGACCTCAACTGAGACACTTTCTTTATCTACACTTGCTGGAAAAAAGAAAAAAAAATGTATGTTGTATGATGTCATTTTCCCAACTCACCCAATCCGCAAGCAAACATGAGGTAGCTGCCTGAAATATAGCAACACAATCTCACGGCAGTTTGTGAGATAGTCCCGATCTTTAATCTATTTGATTCGTGTACATACACAGGAATTTCCCCTTTTTTCGTGATGCTTCAACAACGTATTTTTTGTGCGTTTTCCTACGACTGTCCAGCAACACGTGACGTACGTGTAAATTTCTGCTCCAGTCTTTTCAAAATAAAACTACTTAGTTAGGTTTAGGAAAACATCAACTTGGTTAGGCTTAGGCAACAAAACTAATTAGTTATAGGTTTAGGAAAAGATCGCAGTTTGGGTTAAAATAACACCGGAAGTGCCGTAAATTAAGTACAGAAGTTACGTGACAAATAAATCAACGTTGAGTTCTGGTTTCACACGGGACACGAACACCGGTCTCCTGAGCGAAATTCCGGTGTTTTTTGAGCCCAGGAGACCGGTGATGGTACCCTGCCTGAAACCAGAAATCAACGTTGACTTATTTGTCAGGTAACTTCCGTACTTAAGCAACACCACCTCCGTAGTTATTTTAACCCAAACCACAATCTTTTCCTAAACCTAACCAAGTAGTTTCCTGTGAAGTTTATTTTGAAAAGATTGTATGCAAGTAACAAGTGAAAATTGACACAGAAATTAGAGAAATTGCTGGACATTCGCCACGTGTTGCTGGACATAGATATTTACTATTTCATGATACAGCACAATTGTATAATTTATAGCAAATTATTTCGCAGACCCCCTCAGAGAGCACCACGGACCCCTGGGGGTCCCCGAACCCCACTTTGAGAACCACTGCTTTAAACAAGCAGAACTTATTACATTCACAATTGTCCTGACATCCATGAGAGAAGCAGTGAAGCATCCCTATAAACACTCTCTTACCTACAGTATCTTCAGTCCCTCCGTCACACTGATTTACGCATTTAATGACTCCTCTGACAAACCACAGTGTACATAATCACCAAGCTGCTCATTTCCTACCACAGATACAGCGTAATATGACAAGGATATATAGCCCTAGGACCATACAAAGTGGTTCAAATATTTACAGAGCTGGACGTGGAGGGAGAGCTCACTGGGGGACACAGTCTTGGGAGAATCATGACCGATGACCTGCATACTTCGAAGACAAGATTCTGTGCTTCGACAGAGCGGGCTAGTTTTCTAGCTACATGTGCCGTCCAGACGCTTTCTGTTGTTGACCACAATACTTAAACCCTAACAACACACACATGGCAGCAGGGGCTCCGACTGAATGAGCTGGCTGGAGGCAGGATCATCTCATTAAAACCGCGGGTATCCAAACAGAACCAAAACCCGGCTCCCCTCAATCATCCCCCTCATGAGCTTTCCAACGGAACCTTGTATTTAAACAAAAACCCACTCCATCTGATCTTTAAACCTCATTCAGCTCGAATGCAGCAAATTATCTGTTTATAGCGATTAAGAGCGGCATCTGCCTAAAACTGGTGAGAGAGTCATGCATAAACATGTGACTCACGGCGAGGACAGTTGGAAAGGGATTGGGGGGGATAATTGGCTTGAATTGATACAAGACGAAGACACTGGAGCCGCTTCCCGAAAGGATCAGACTAAGGAATCTCAAAGGATAATCATGATAATAGTAACAGCAACCATGTGTTCAAATAAATTACCTTCCCCAGCAGTGACACAGCTCTCCATTCACTTTAGACAGCTCATCATAATAAACAATACACCAGGATGAGGAATATCAACAGTAAAATGTAACGCAATCTGATTGCTTGGAGCTGTGACTCCTCTCTGTGAAAGTGTCCAGATGAGGTGGGTTTTGGAGAGTTTCGGCTCTCTGGGAACAGAAAGCGGAGGCCGAGGTGCGTAGCCGCAAGCGCTCTCATGCAAGGCTACAGTTACTCAGCCCCAGGGGTCAGGCGTAGGGCTGGAAAGAATATACTCCTTGTCTCCTGGTGACGTTTTACAGTGGAATACCTCACATAACTTCACAGCCAACAGTAACACAGCCTGTACTCAAAGCAACAGGGTGCTGGGGTCCCGTCGCCACCGCCATGTGCTGGGCCCTGTCACCGTTACACCGCCCAGAGTCACAGAACATACGGTCATTCACAGCAACTGGGGTCCCACAACTGTTTCATAGATACTGCTGGAAACGATACATCATCAGAGAGTGAGAGGCCAACAGTCATGACAGCCAGTCTGATGACAAGGTGTCCTTTTTTGCTGTTTTTGCTACATTCTTCAATGAAAAATATCATAAAACTACTACTTACGAATTTGAGCAACAATTTTGTTGACTTTTGGTCAGTTTGAAAGATAAAGGCCCAGGTCACAACAGTATTTAAAGGAGCACTATGCCTATTTTCAAATTTCATACATGTTATTCATATGGTCAAAGACAGTCCAAAAATATTCGTAAACATGAACAACTCTGTCCGAAATCCAAAAACCTAGAGCGCTAAACCTCAAACTTGTGAGGATATAAAGTGTGGAACTGCTACATAGGCATTGAATTGGGAGAGATGTGACATGGTGACACTGAGAGCACTCAGGGGACTGTTCTGAGTATATGGGAAAATGTTCTGTTTCGTAACTGAGAACACTACAATATAATAAAGCTCATTTGGGTATAAAAAAGAAAACAAACATTCTGTGGGTCCACAAAATCAGTCTCCCATTCATTGCCTATGGAGCAGCTCCAAACTTTATTCCCTATGACCAAGGTCTAAAATTAGCACCTGCTACCTGCCAAATGCGGGTAAATTGTTGGCAGTGGCGGATAAAATTGTTTCTTTGGCAGGCAGGGAAAACACTAGTGATGGGAATAGAGAATCCGTTCCCATTAAGAACTGGTTCTTAGTTGTCCAATTCGTTGGAATCTCATGCTTCTGTGACTATCGATTCCTTTGAATTGATGTTTTCCCACAGTTACACATGCACAAGGACGCATACGCATGCTGTATCATGTTTCAGTTTGTTTGGGACGCTCAACAGCATGGAGCAACTAAACCTGATAAGCTTCTCTCTAGATATTAGAGAGAGAAAATTATGACCTATTTAACTTCCTAACTCTAGCTCTAAGCAGCTTGCCAAGATTATTTTAATCAAAGCAAATAGTTTAATAATCATACCCCGGAAGCCACGGTGTAGTTTGAACACTGTAATTTACCATGCATTTAATGTTTTTGTGTTTTTTTGAATGACATCAGATCTAAAATGTTATTCCTTCATTTAGTGCAGAGATTT
Organism: Hozukius guyotensis; assembly: GCA_916700995.1. Taxonomy (NCBI): domain Eukaryota; kingdom Metazoa; phylum Chordata; class Actinopteri; order Perciformes; family Sebastidae; genus Hozukius; species Hozukius guyotensis. The sequence continues at coordinate 109,779 of CAKALU010063161.1, forward strand.
CAAAAGTGGCAGATAAAATTTCTGAGTGGCAGACAAAAAAAAATACTTGAATGCCACAGTGGCAGGAAGTGAAAAAAGTGAATTTCAGACCCTGCCTATGACATCACAAGTTTGAGTTTTAGCGCTCTAGTTTCGGAGAGAGTTGTTCATGTTTACCAATATTTTTGGACTGTCTTTGACCATAGGAATAACATGTATGAATTTTGAAAATAGGCGTAGTTCCCTTTAAATACCGATGTGACAAATGTGTCACAATGTGTAAAATGTGTTACTTTAGACTTTAGACTTTATTGTCCCACAAGGGGAAATTCTTTTCACAGCACTGTACTTCTCAGACACCAATACATACAATAGCACACAGTAACACAGCGACAGCAATACAACAGTGACAACAACAGAAAATGACGGACATCAGTACACACTCAGGCCAGTTCAGCGACGCCTGTTGTTTAAGGCAGCTATGACTGCTGGTATCAGGCTTTTCCCGAAGCGAGCCCTATTGCACCTCAGTGTTCTATACCAGTGCCCCGAGCGGGGCATTATGATGAGGTGGTGATTGAGTGGGTGTGTGATGTCCTGTTACAAACCTGTACTCATGTCTAGTTTTTAAATGTAATGTTTTTAAATGTGTGCTTTATTGTATTTATTTATTTTTCCTGTACTCATTCCTGTTTTAATCTCTTATTTTCACAAAAAAAAACCTTCTAGGTACAGGTGTTGCAAATAAGCATCCGCTATAAGCACTATGATACTTACATCAGATAGCTGTTTTTAAGTTGTCTATGTACATTGTATTCATCCCTATCAAATAAACCATGAAATGAAATGAAAAAGTGACCAGGCCTTTATCCTTCAAACTGACCAAAAGTCAACAAAATTGTTGCTCAAATTCGTAAGTAGTAGTTTTATGATTTTTTTAATTGAAGACTGTAGCAAAAACAGCAAAAAGGGACACCTATTGATTGAAATTTTCTAGGCCATGGGAATAACATATTGGAATTCTTATTTTGGGAGGTGTTCCCCTTTAAAATGGTGAAATTTCACAGCAAAATTGGTTCATTCCAATTCGCCCACTCAGTGGATTTGCTCACGGGGACGAATTAAGTCCACACACATTTTACATGTCAAGATCAACTGTGGTTAACTCTGACTAGGGGTGTAAATCACAAGTTTCATCACGATAACAACGATACGATATTTGCTGATGTCACAAAGTCTGCCACGTTACGATTTTGGTTTGATTCAATGCAGGGGCCTGCGATTGATATGACACAATATCATATACCCATTCAACACAATCAGTTTAAATCAACTCACCAGAAGCAACTAAAATATGATTTGACAATTTTATTACTGGGCTCTGTAGGAAGGAGGTGCGCTTGGACAACACAGACGTGCCATGAGAATTTCAAAATAAAGGTGTATCTTAAAGATGATGATATGTATCGAGGTTTTCACTTTGCATCAATGATATTGGATCGTTGATCACTGAATCGATATAGATCGATGTATTGTTACACCCCTAACTCTTTTGTGCTGTTATATTATTGTTGTTTTATTGTCAACAAATCCCATGTAAAACAATGATGAAAATTAGTTAGTCCGGCTCTCAATACTTTCCAACTCCCTAACGCGGTCTGTTGCTCTCAGCACTAGGCCCATTTGTTCATGCTCTTTAAACACTGTTCACAAGTAGTTTCCTTTTTCAAAAAAATGGCTCAGTAAGTTCCTATAACATCAGAGCGCTGTACTTTTTAGCCTTCTGCAGATGCATGCCTGTTGCTACACCTAAATCACACACACGAGTGCAGAGCGAGCGTGCAGCCTGAAGACAAGTTCAATAACTCCGCTTTCACATTGTGACACATGGTGTGTTTTGCTACGTGTATACAGTATGTGTGATGGTGTGAGCATTCACACTTTATGATTATGTGTTTGTGTGTGTGTTTGTGTGTTTGTATGTGTGTGTGTGTGTGTGTGTGTGTGTGTGTGTGTGTGTGTGTGTGTGTGTGTGTGTGTGTGCATGAGTGCATGTGTGCATGTGTGTGTACACGCCAGGCTAAGCTGGTTTTAATAGGTTCCAGAGGTTGGCTATGTGTCAGCCAATAAAAACACAAGAACCTACAAAATGTTAAGCAATTCACTTCCTGTAGCGCTTGGTTTATCAGCGCTTCGAGTGCCAAAGACAAATGACCTGTTCTGCTAGATGTGTGTGCACCAGGTTATTGTATCGCCGCCATACACATTTCTTGCTCCAGCCACAGGAAATGACATAGGCAGGGGAGAGTGGGTGCAACAAAACACACGGTTCAAAATAATCCCAAACTCTGCAACCAGAGAAAAAGGGGCCCAACTAGTAATTAAAAAAGCTTCCTTGTCTTTTCCTTATTACAGTGATTGGACTGATTAAACACACTTCACATGCTTCAAAGCGAAGCGTTTGAAGCTCTCAGATATTTTAAATCCAAAGAGCCTCCCAATGGGCCAATGTTTTCTCTCCTTTTTACGACAGACACACATGAAACCAGAGAGGGACTAACAATACTTTTGGTTTCAGCTAAGTACAGGATCAGTGAAACATACCCAGCCATGGCCTCTGTGATGGTCTGGGTGAGCCAAACAGCCCGCTGGTTTCCCTTGCATGGGCCCACACCACACTCACAGAGCACGTTCGTAATGAAGGGTTTCTGCTCCGCTTTTTTGGGAACCACTATGGAACAATGTACAGATTATATTTACTTCACAAAATGTGGCCCGAATATAAGCAGAAAGACACGGACAAGGGGAGGGTGTTGGACTTTATGGTGTCTGTATGAAATCATACCATTTTTTGCTCTTGTTACATTACAGAACGTCTTCTTGGGAGGTCTTTTTGATGTTCGGCAAGTCAAAATAATAATTTTCCAAATTTGCGTCATTACACCAAAGAATTATCATGTAGCAATAAAAATGTTTATCTGTTTGCACTGTAATATAACAGATGTGTTAAGAAGCTCATAATATTCCCATCATATAACATAAATCGCTTCCACCACAGAATTAGGTAAACAGCGCCAAGTAAACAGATATACTGTAATGCAGTTACCAAGAATATTAAAGTGGTCAACTGCAGCTTGCATTATCTGTGTTTATTTATATGCTGTAGAGCTCTGAGTATTCCCAAAATACATCATAGATGTCCACAGGAACTGATTTCACCATAGTATCAGGAAAATAGAGCCAGAAATAGCTCAAGGTCTGAAAAAGTGAAGCCAATGCTGAAGTGCCTTAAACTTGCATTCTTTCTAACAGCCAGCAGGGGGCGACTCCTCTGGTTGCAAAAAGAATTGTATTAGATTGTATAGAAGTCTATGAGAAAATGAGCCTACTTCTCACTTGATTTATTACCTCAGTAAACATTGTAAACATGATTTTATGGTCTCAATCGCTAGTTTCAAGTCTTTTTCAATACAGCATGATGCTCATTTAGTAAATTATGGTCCCATTTAGAGTCAAATAGAGCGTAAAGCAGGGTATGCTTTAGGGTGTGGCTACCTTGTGATTGACAGGTCGCTACCACAGCGTTGACCGGTCTGGGAGTTGTCCATGTTTCTGTCTTACAACTTGAACCCTTTCACGGTGTGTTTTCACTTCATGAAACTTTTTTGAAACATTTTGGTCACCCAAAAAAGTCTTGTTGAACTTTTGGTTGCACTTAGCTCCACCCTCTCGTGTCAGCTCTGGTTGCAAAAACCAAGATGGTGACGGCCAAAATGCCGAACATGAGGCTTCAAAACGGCAGTCCAAAAACCAATGGGTGGGGTCACGTTGACTATGGCCACTTCTTATATACAGTCTATGTGTAAGATGCATTCTCATACAGACAAGCTGTGAGCCTGGCTACGCCTGTCAAACTTTGTGTTCATGCAAAGCACATAATGCAGTATACAGTGGTAATGGTGGTAGATTTACAGATCGAAATTATTGGTAATTTTTCAAGCTGCTGGTCCTTTGATTTCAGACAGAGGTAAACAAAAGCAGGCTTCTTATTTCTAACCAATGACCATCAATTTAATCATTGAAATTACTGTATATTACTGTCACTGTCAGATTTCATCAGCTGTAGCTAGCTAGCTAATTGAATAAAGCTAATGTTAGCTTTGTGAGTTGGTTGAAACTTAAAGGCATACTATGCAGAAATTGTCTGGTACTATTATTAAATACAACATTCAAAATTGGCCCCTCCTCCCCGGCTGAATGTCAGCAGAAGCGCACGCCCCCTGACAGCGGTTGCTAGAGCACAGCCCAGTGCACCAACTGCAGCATCACATAACGGCAGTGATAGTGAAAGCCAACTCTAATTATACTCTCGTTTTGAAACAAGCTTTACGCGCTTGGCATTTCATCTCACTATATTTGTGTTATTTCGGCGCTGTGTTCACCATTTTTGTTGCTCCGTCTTGGATACATGCTTGCGCATGCGTGGGGGCTACACAATCAGTGCCCAAAAGCTGGCGCCCAGAAACGTCCCGAACACATCAAAATAAGAAAAAAACATTTTATCGGAAGCTTGACAGACCTACCATGCCTAGTTACGGTTGCTAAACTATGATTTTACAATCGCCGTACGGGGTAGGGTGTTTAGCGGACCCTCAATTCTTTCTAAAGGCCGTTAAGCACTGCCGGCGTATTTCACATCAATATATACGCAGCGAAAAAGCGGCACTTCGTTTATATTTATGAAACAACAACACGGAGGATCCGACAGAAAACGTTATTACTCCTTTCAACTTTGACAAAGGCAGCGCAGACCAGATCCACTCTGTCCGTTCGTACCTTTCACAATAAAAGCCCTAGACATATAATATTCGCAGGCGAGTATTTCGCATTTTCGTCTCATATATTCGTCACGCTCCCAGTGAGTAAAGGCCTTAAGAGTTAATATAATCTTCATAAAGAACATTGTATATGAAGTTATCTTATGCTACAATCGACTGAATAAGGCAAAAGTTGTGACAAGGGGTCGCATCATTTTAAAGGGTCACAAGCCAAAAAGGTTGAGAACTTCTGTGTCAAAGAAAAAGAAAAAGCGTATGATTAAATGTAATCTACCCAATATGGCCGGGCCTTTCCTTATCAGCCGTCTTGCATTTTGCTGCATTTGTCACAGAAAAGCCTTCCTGATAGGAAGTCGGCCTCTCGAGTCCGGCCTGTGAAATTTACAGCCTTATTTTCATTGGAGGTGAAATGCTTATACAATTGTGTGTGGCGATTGGCCAGTGTATGCTGAAAGGTGCAGCTATTGAACTGAGACAATGGAGTGCTGTAAACGGGTATTTTTAACCACCACGCTAAGTACCCTAAAATCACTTTTACCTCACTTGCTATAGCAGTGATAGATTCCATTTATATTCCTTCTGTCTGGCTATCTGTGACATTTCCTGAATACATATTAGATTGGCTATTGTATTACTAATCTGCCCCTACCTGTTTGCTGCCTGGCTTCCTTTATATACTATGCAGGTTTTCATTTACTGACTAACACCCTGGTGGAAGTAATTCATTACTTTGTGTGGGAAAAGCAGCAAATAAAACACAGCGGATGTGGTTTTGGTGTTCTAATAAACAACATAGGACATCTTCAGCATGACAAATCCCATATTTAATCCTTTCTAACTTGTATGACGAGGTACCTGAAACCTAGACAAAGACCGAGGGTCAATCCCAGAAGGGGATGTGGAATTTTCCCCAACATCGTCATCACACAAAAGGAGCTGTTAATGACTTTATGCTGAATGCCCACGCTCCCTTGTGTGGAAGTGAAGTGAAGCTCTTCCGAGAATCGGACCCCCCGACTGAGAGAGCTGGTGGGCTGTTGGCGTGTCGGTAATTGAAGAAGTTTGAATAAATCTCACAGAGGCCGGTTACTAATTCTCATGACTCACCCCCGCCTCGCAGCCCGTCACACATCCCTCCCCGCCCACACCCACCCTCCTCTCCCCCCCGATGTGGGAACGCTCTTTTGCTCTTTCTTCCATTCTGTCCTCCAAGATGAACTCATCCCAAACCGCCGCTGTATGAACAAAACAAGCTTTCATAAAACTGCCCATTCACATCTCAGCCCCCTAATGTGGAAAAAAATACATGTGTATGAAAGCATGAGCTAGCCTGTCAGTGACCACTGCATGGCAGCCAATGAATTGTAAATGACAGTCTGTGTGGAGGATGTTGTCACTGTGGAAACCTCTCAATGTCAACTTTTTAGGAATAAGGAGTTTCAGATTGGCCATCATACATTTTTGACTTTACCCAGTTTGGTTTTGTAACCGACATTAGATCACGATGATGTGATCCTTTGATGTAAGTTAAAACATGAAAAACACCACAACTGGAGTTTTTCCTCTCACAGAGGAACCCTATTAGGAAAGAATGCCTCTTTATCGAGGTTGACCTGGTGCCATTTTGAGGTTTATCAGCAAATGTAAGACGGGGAGAGGGGAAATGGTGGAAGGTTAAATGTTAAAATGTAGGAATGTGGAGACAGAGAGAACAAAAAGTCTGAAAAATGGAGCCCAACATGAAGTGAAACAAAGCCTCCATGGTTTGTAGAAGAATAGAGGACTATAGCTGTTAAAGTACTGCTTTAAAGGGAGGGTTTTTTTTATAGCTTATTTATTCAAGCAAAACATAGATGAGCATGAAAAGAGGTGACTTTAAAGGAATAGTTCAATATTTTGAGAAATACGCTTATTTGCTTTCTGGTGGAGAGTCACATGAGAAGACTGAGACCACTCTCGTGTCTTTATGCTAAATATGAAGCTACGGCCGGAAGATTATTAGCTTAGCTTAGCATAAAGACCGGAAACAGCTCAGCTGGCTCTGGTTAAAGGCCTTTACACACTGGGGGCGTTTTTATTGTTCGATTAATTCGCACGTCAATATATCTTTTCAAACTGTTGTTTTTGTCATGAATATTTACACACAGAACGCGAATATTACGCGCCAAAAAAGCAACGTAATTTTTTTTCCAGAAGGGGGTCAATTTTTCTGAGCTTTCGTTCCGTGAATAAAGGCATCAACCACAATCCCGCTGTGCAGAATGGACATATTCAATACGTACACTATAGTGTACAACAACACGGAGGCTCCATAGTCCGAACCAAGACTCCTTTCAACCTTGACACACCAGATCCACTACTTCTGTTCTTACCTTTCACAAGAAAAGCCCTAGACTGCATAACTATTTACTAAAGGCAAATTCATTCAGAGCATTTTGCTAAACGGAAACTAAAGTAGTTTACAGTACAAAAATGTACCTCAGATAGACTGCCAGACGCTGCTCTGGGTCGATAAAATCCCGGTTTTGGCCTTTGCCGGCACAAATCTATTCAAACCTTTTATTGAAAAAGTGTTGCAACTGGTATGAAAAGTTTTGAGGCGAAATATTCACAGACAAGTATTTCTCATTTTCCATGTTGTTTATTCATCATGCCCCCAGTGTGTAAAAAAAAAAAAATCTACTAGCACCTCTAAAGCTCACTAATTAACTCAGAAAAAGTTGAAGTTTTATGTGGATGTTATGTGCCAGACTACTGCTTGGCGGGGAGCAGTAAATTCTTGATGTTAAACCTCACAGTTGACAACGCTGTAGCTTCATATTTAAAAGAATAGTTTAAAGATGCTTATTCTCTTTCTTGTCAAGATGAGAAGGTCAATACCACTCTTATGTCTGTACAGTAAATAAGAAGCTACCACCAACAGTCGGTTAGCTTATCTTAGCATAAAGAATGGAAGAAGAGGCAAAGAAGGCCTTGACCAAAGGTAATAAAATTTGCAGCAAATTTAACTTATAACAAATAAACTGTCTGGAAGCAGTAACTTTCTGGAGTCTTGTCGACCCTATAAGGTTGCGAGCGCAGAATCACTGTGCCCGTCCAAGAAATATTCTTGCATAATTTGTTGTTTTTACACTTTGGTTTTTGTATACATTAAAAGATAAGTGTGTAGGATTTGGCGGCATCTAGCGGAGAGGTTGCAGATTGCAACCAACTGAAGCTTCTCCCGTGTGCCACTCATGTAGGAGAAGTACGGTGGCCGACGTGAAAATGTTGAAATGCAAATGCCCTTATCCAGAGCCGGTGTTTGGTTTGTCTGTTCTGGGCTACTGTAGAAACATGGCGGCCAGCTCCGTGAAGAGGACCCGCTCTCTATGTAGATATAAACAGCTCATTTTAAGGTAACGAAAACACAACAATTTTTATTTTCAGGTGATTATACACTAAAGAAAACATACTTATTAATATCATATTTAATTTCTGACAATAGATCCCCTAAGTGTTGCAAACTGTTCCTTTAAACAAACGAAATATAACATGTTATTGAGTGAGGTTTAAAAGTGCTGGTTGGTTTGTTTGCCAGGCTAGTTGTTTCCCCGTTTCCATACTTTATGCTAAGCTAAGCTAAGCAGCTGCTGGCTGTAGCTTCATATATAGCATACAGATATGAGAGTGGTATCAATTTACTCTCAGCAAGAAGGCAAATGAGCACATTTCCCAAAATTTCAAACTATTCCTTTAACGGACAGATGGTATTGATCTTCTCACATTTTCCAAATTGTTGAGCTAGAAAAGCTCCCGAGGGCCTTACAGAGAATCACCACAGACAAAAACAAAATGCAAAAACAAGTCAAAGTGTCATGCTAGTGAATGTGACTAAAGCAATTAAACTCACATGGTAGAAGCAGTGGCTTTTTGACTAATGAGGTAGAGCACTCGGTGCCAACAACAAGCTATCTTCCTTTAATAACAAATACAACATTGATTTCCTCTCTTTGCGGGCCAAGAGAGCTTGGTGGTCAAACCTAAAATGCGGCTCTGCAAAACTTGTGGGATTCAATTTCAGTGATGCCATCGCGGATTCTAATAAACACAGCTGTAAGTGAGCTGAGACAAAATCATGAATAAGCAGAAAATGACTAAACAGTAATTTATCTGCAGTATGGAAAGTGCACGGCCGCAGCTCAACTCAGAGCAACATGCCAGCTTGAGAGTGCGAACTGGTAAGAGGTTTACATGGGAAATGAGGATGTTTGTGTTTGCATATAGACACAACTGACATCCACATATGCTCGGTTTAAAGTCTAATCAAAATGGGCCAGAATAGCAGCCTCTTCCTGTGTTTATTTGTACCAGAAAATCTCCACTGACTTTAGCTACTTCACCCAACAAAGCTTTTTCCGCCTCCTGACTCCTGACTCTCATGAAAAATATCTACTTGGAAGCCGCTTTAAAGAATATAAAATGATTGTATTTTACTGAGCAAAAGCTCTCTATAAAGGCCGTCTGGCTTGGACATAAACAAAAAACTTCAAGTGTGTTTTCCTTGTAAAAACATGAGGCCTGGAGAGCAAAACATTGGCGGATTACTTTTCACGTTCCACAGTCCCACTACATAAAGCATGCTGTATGTAAATGTCACTCTTTACAGCCGTTTTTTAAATAGATTTGCATCTGTTTGCATGATAGAGAAAACACGATTAAATGAGAAGCAGAAGAAATGGTGGAGCTGTGCCCGAGTTTAAGGTCGTAGACGCAATCTGATCTGAATTCGAATGCTTTGACTGTGAGTGCTGTTGGATAAGAAAAGAAGGGACAACAAGCATGTAGACAGAGCAGCTGGAGACTGGAGACTATAACGGTGGGGAGAGTCAGGTACAGTGAAGCTGGCCTGACAGAAATACAGCGTGGAAGCAATGGAAAAAGAAACATATCCAACATTAGCGCATGTTCTTCCCATTTCCCCTTATTAGGAGCTCAAAGTGAGGTTGCTGCCCGGCCCGGCACAGCTGCACATGAAACAGTGTGGCAGAAAAGCAACAAAAGGCCGGCTATTTCTAGGATTCCCATAAATCTCCGGCAGCCACAACAGTACTGGACGCTACATTAGAGTTCCTGTGTTTTTTGCTTTTTTTTTTTTTTTAAATGGACTCTGGTGTAGCATTTTTCTCTAATCACCGAGATCCCCTCTCTGTCGCACACAAACAAAAAATCATGACCTCAGGGTAACCTTCACTGTCAAGACATCAAACGCAACACTTTCCAAATGAGAAATGACCACACCCGTATGTGCCTGCTAATTTATGGCTAACACCTCATCTTAAATGTTTCTTTTTCAAGACTTTCCTGGTGTAAACGGGTTCTACTCCGCTAAGAAGCCAGCATATGGGAGTAGCTGACTCAAAGCACACCCTGACTCTGGCTACATCCACACTAATACGTTTTTACATAACTTTTGCTATGTTTATGCCTAGCGTCCACACTAGTCCGCCGTTTTCAAGCCCCTAAAACGGAGAAGTTGTCTGGAAGGACAGAAACGGACACCTTTGAAAACGATGACGCAGACACCCACGTTCGCTTCTTGATTGGGTCTTATCAGTCACAACGTGTTCTTCACTGATTCTTGACGCCCCTATCAAGTGAATCTTTTCCGGAAGAAAAGAAACGACATCAGCCTCGACGACCAGTGGTTAATTTCAACATTGATAATGAATTACAAGCGTTGCTGACCTTGTTGTCTATGCTAGCAGCTTGTGCAGTTAAATTCTGCATTTTATAATGCTACTACTGCCTACATGTGCAGGGGGCAAACTATTATTTTTGCTTCCTGTTTACACCGGCACGTGGATGCCCAGTGTACGTGGATGGTCATGTGATATGTGTTTTCCAGGCGTGGTAGTATGGACGGAGACTAATTCTAATGGTACATGTCCACAGGGGCGATTTTTTATCGCGAGGGATCTTCTCGACTTGATGGGCTGCCACTAGACACAAGGCACTAGGCACCTGATTGGACGAACGCTTTCCCTCGTGGGCTGCTGTTCCCAGCTTTCAAACCGGAACCAACATGGCGGCTTGTTTGGAAACTTTCTTCTCTTACATCAGGAAAATAGTTCACCGAAATGTGTTTCTGAAAACTTAAAAGCCATGCAGTTGCTGAATCTGTCTTTATTTTTAATCGACAAGGCTTTGTTTAAAAGCTTCTCGAGAGTTTCCAGGGGCAGTCGCATCAGCGTCCGTGATTCGCATAAAGTAGCCTAGACCTTAACTTTATGCAAATGAGGAGCGGCAAATGTGACGCCCTCGTCTCTCGAACGCTACCAGAACGCATTCCACGGCTGCTTACATAGACAATGAATGGGAAGCGTGGAAAGGACGGAGGCTGTGGACATGTACCATGAAACGGCCCTAAAACGCTCCTCTGGACGGAGTATTAGTGTGGATGTAGCCTAACACACAAACAAAAAATCATGACCTCATGTTAACATTCACTGTCAAGACATGAAACGCAACACTTTCCAAATGAGAAATGGCCACACTCTTATTTGCTTAATTCATGGCTAACACCTCATCCTAAATGTCCCTTTTTCAAGACTTTCCTGGTGTAAACGGGTTCTACTCTGCTAAGCAGCCAGCGTATGGGAGTCTCTGACTCAAAGCACACCCCGACTCTGTATTCAAAAGTCCAAAAAGCATTAACACGTGATTGTTTGAATTAGAAAAGGTGTGATTTCTTTCTATTGTCCCTGTGAAAAAACATTAAACAAAGAAGGCCGTGTGTTAGCAAGAGGTGAGAATCTCATTTTGAGGTGTGATTTCGCATCATGCGAGCCATCGGTAACACCTCAAAGCAGAGACACGCAACAAGTTTCAAAGCGGTGTTTTCAGTATGTGAACTGAACCCAAACGGGTTGAATTTTATTTGTTTTTTAGTTTTTTTTAGCAACGTAGGAAGCAGGGTTGCGTGACCTGTCCCCCCTGTCCTTAAAAGAAAACAGTCACTTCAGGATTATTTACCGAAACAGCTCATCAGTTACTGACAAACAACAGCCAGACAAAGGAGACAACACAAGCGCAGTAAATCTAAAGCGGGCTATCAAGACAAAAGCAGGGCTGACTTGACTTCCTTTCTGCAAGCGCATTAACGTCACAGGAAAAATATCACCCAGAGCCAGGAGTGTCGGACAGAACGTGCTGAATGCAGAAAGCCCCCCCACCCCCACCCCAACCCCCAGGCAGCGAGACGACTGGGTGGGTCCCGACTGGTCACTCTCTGTTCTAAAAGTGTGCTTGTGGCCTGAGGGAAGAAGCAGTGACGGAGCAGATCCCCACTGTGGGAAGAAAAGAAAAGACAGAGCAGAGAGTCCTGCTGGCGCGTCTTTGTGTGTTAACTAACCAGAGGCAGCACACTGAGAGCTTGACACGGTGTCACCGCGGGGGGTTAACTGCCGAGGAGCAGTTCAACCTTGTTATCACTTGGGTGGGCCTCAGGGTGTAGAGGGAAGGCAGAACAAGATGAGTCAGGGAACAGCACACGTCCAGACACCTAAAAGGGAGACGATCCCAAACAAGCAGGTGTGGTGAGAGGAGCTACTGAAGCTAAAAATAAGAACAATTCTGTAGAAGAAAAATAACTATTTCAAAACAAAATTTAAGACCACCTGGGAAGAGCAGGTTCTCAATAAAATGACGTGGCTACATACAGCTCGTAAAATCTCTCCTGTGGAAATGAGTAAGTTGTTAATGATGTGTTTGAGTGTTGGTTGTACGTCACCGTGTGTCAACTCATACCAGTGACTTCATCTGTGTTTTTTCTCAAGGATATCCCTCTCCTTTCGAGGCACAATGAGGCAGCTTCCTGTTTAGAGAAAGGCCCGGTCCAGCCTGACCCTCACCTTACGTAATTTCCTCGTTGTTCTACCAGCCAGCAATGTCACATCGGTGGAAATGCGTATTAATTTAGGGGCTTTTTTTGTGCCAATTTTTGGGAAATTCCTTTAAAATTTGTGCTACATTTGGGTGGAAACTCGACGCAAATCCTCACATTTGAAAAAGCAGGAGCCAGAACATGTTCGGCAGTTTTGCTTGAAAAAAATGACTGAAATTATTTATTTATTTAAAAAATGGTTAATTAAAGGGGAACTATGTCCATTGTCAAAATTCATACATGTTATTTTCATGGTCTAAGGCAGTCCAAAAAATATTAGTAATCATGAACAACTTTCTCCCAATCCAAAAACTAGAGAGCTAAAACTCAAACTTGTGATGTCATAGGGTATAAAGTGGAGCTGCTCCAAAGACGATGAATGGGGAAAGATGTTCTAGATGACACTGAGAGCACCCAGGGGAACATTTTCTGTTTCACAACTGAGAACACTACAATAGAATAAAGCTCATTTGGGTATAAAAAAAAGAAAAACATTCTGTGGGTCCACAAAATCAGTCTCCCAATCATCGTCTATGGAGCAGCTCCAGACTTTATACTTGATGACATCACAAGTTTGAGTTTTAGCACTCTAATTTTTGGATTTGGGAGAGTTGTTCATGTTTAATAATATTTTGGACTGTCTTAGACCATAGGAATAACATGTATGAATGTTGAAAATGGGCGTAGTTCCCCTTTAATGTCTAAAAGTTTCTCTCACTGATCGATATCCTTCCCATTTCTTACTGCTGAACAAAACTTTATACCCTGATGCAAAAACAAGTTTGAGACTTACTTGTCTGATTTCTGACTTTGAGAGAGAGGAGCTCATGTTCACAAATATTGATTGAACTTTCCTCGGCCATGGAAATAATATATTAGAATTCATAATTTAGGTGGTGTTCCCCTTTAACAAAAATGTGATGATCGACTAATCAATTAATCATTTAAAAAATATGCATGAAAAGTAATTATCTAAAGTTGGCAAATAAAGAAATAATGGATTTGGTGATAAGACTTTTGCTGTGATCTCTCCAGCTGTGTTTGCTAATGTAATGGTGAATTTAGGTGGAGACTGTAATGAGATATAACGGGTGATTAAAATCATTAGTAATCTTAATTTGTTTAGCACTTTCCACAACACGAATATAGAGCGCTTAAGAAGGAAGTCAGATAATAATTGCAATCCACAACTTTCAGTAGTGAAAGCAAGTTAAAGGCAGGGTGGAGGATCTCGAGTAGGCTAGCAAGAGTACACTAGATTTTAAAAAATGATCCAACCAAAAGAAATGAGCCCAGTGTTGCCAGCTCTTTTTCAATGAGAGTAGCTAGCAGCACTAGCTCCAAAAGTCACTAAATCTAGTGAGAAAGTCACCAGGTCGGCAACACTGACAGCCCGTCCCTTCAGGCCTCCCTCCAAAGTCACTCCCCCGAAATTATCATTATGAAAGTAAACAATGAACATGGCTATTGTTAGCACTCACAGCTGTCAAGCTAGCAGCTTTTGAAAGACTCCAGTGACGAACACAGAGAGCACGGGCAGAGTGCACTCAGGTAGGTGTAGCACGTCAAATCATTACATCCGGGTCGAATGAAATGTGGACAGGCTTACTACAGTCTTGCGACAGCCACAGATACCGGATTTTCTTTACTTTCTTTTGTCAGAGCATTTGATTTATTTATTGCTGTCCGAATGTAATGAGAATTTCAACTAATATGACAAAAAATCTAAAATCTTTACCAACCCTGCCTTTAAATTCCCCCTCCACTGTTTTGATTTCACTTAAAGGGGAAATCTCACTTTTTCAGTGCTGATGCACTTAAAGAGACAGGCGCCAAAACGGAGCGTTTCAGACAGGTATATTCAGACAGACGGTATGAGAAAAATAGTATGTTTTTTTTAACATTAAAGCATGTTAACATGGTGTAGTAGAAACCCCAAATACAAGTATGAACCTGGAAATGAGCATGATATGTGCCCTTTAAATGTTTGACCTTCACTGTGAGAGCATGACTATGTGAAACAAAACTATAGAAACTAATCGTGACCCAATATGAAACTAACACAAGTGTTATGTGAAAACTAGAAGCACACTGAGAATTAACTTTCCAGTCAAGTAGGAGGCATCTTGAGTCCAGCTGTTAAAAATGAAAAATATGTTGCACTTGATATTTTTCATTTCTTTTGAAATGAAAAATATTTGCCTAATCATAGATTCTTGATTTTTTTTAAAGAGAGAGATTAGGAATAGATGTCATTTTAAGAATTTTAGACATGGTAATTGAACTTTTTATACACTAATTATTATTCAAAGCAGAGTATTTTTTTATCTCTTAAAACATGTTTGGAGGGAGGAAAAGATCTATAAATGGCATGTCTGCCCAAAAAGTTTTTTTTTTTGTGTGAGCTAAAAGATAATTACAGATGATGTCTATCTGCGTAAGTTATTTTCTGAAATCTGGGGTTACTGGTCTGCAAAACAGATCCAGCTGCACCTGCCTCGCAAATTACTATTTTTTCCACTGACAAATCAACTTGTGGTTTTCAGTTTAGAGTTTACTTCTGAGTGTGATGTTATGAACTGTGGGAGGGCAGGAGAGAGATTTCCACATAATCTGACAAACCTGCAGAGCAACTTGTTGCAATGA
This sequence comes from Hozukius guyotensis, assembly GCA_916700995.1. Lineage (NCBI taxonomy): Eukaryota > Metazoa > Chordata > Actinopteri > Perciformes > Sebastidae > Hozukius > Hozukius guyotensis. The sequence goes on from CAKALU010063161.1 coordinate 125,166, forward strand.
TCTACAGCTGTAATTGCACTAACAAAGCATATTGAACACACACACAAGACAAGGAGAAGCCTACTTGGCAAGGGTTAACCTGTTCCCTACACTGTTAAGAATTTCCCAGTAAAATAACAGTAAAGAACTGGCAGCAGGGTTGCCTTTATGTTACTGTAAAATTAACATTATTATACTGTCGCTGAAATTTACAGCTTTGTACTGTTAATGAAAAATACAGTTTGAACTGGTTGTTTTTTTATTAATTTCACAGTATTTTACAGTTAATTTACTGTTTAAAGATACATTATATAGCTGTTTTTCACCTTTCTTTTACATTATCTTACTGATTTTGTTTGAATGCACTATTTAGGTTGTATTTTTTACATACATTTTAATAAACATTATTTTTTGCCTAGATGAATAGATTTAGCAGGTTACAGACATAGGAATAGTCACACTAAGTACAATTAAAGGGACTAGTTAGGAAAAGGCTATAATAGACTTGTTGACACTTTTCCCAAAATGTGTGTCTATAGCTGGCTACAAGCACAGATTGCAAACCATAACAACATGTGAGTGAAGAACAGAGCTAATTCACTGATTTTACAATCATGTACAATGTACAAGCCTCACATGTGCAGATCAGGTCCCAGGATTAAAAAAATACTGCATGAAACTGTTACTGATGATACTTTAGACAGTTGATCAGCAGTCAAGTGCTGTTTTTTAAGAATGCATTATAGTTCAGTTAAAAAACGGCCTATGAGCGCGATTTAACAGGTTTTCTTTTGTATTAACAGTAAAGCACTGTTTTTAGCAATAACAGGTTAATACTGTTGAAATCCTGCTGTAAATTAACAGCAATTGTTTATAGTGTACTTGGAAAGGGTTAACCTGTATCCTGTAATATACCTGAGGGCAAATTGAAAGGATGAGGTAAAAAATATCACTTTCTTCCTCATGTTGCAATGACAAACACGAACACATAATCTGTCATCGAGCTCTATAATCCCTGAGGGCAAATCAGGAAAAAAACACTCAAGGTGTCAGGAGAAAGGAGGCAGGAGAAATCGTTGAAGGGCAAAAACATTATAGACCAACCCACTGCCTGTTGAGTCCTGCCCTGCTCTCATCCAGCATCGCACTCACATGTCACTGAGGTGCAGTGATCGACTGAGTCACTTCTGCTGCTACTAAAGCTTCACTGGATATTTACACGTTTCTACAGGTGCGTAAAAAAGTTACTGTTTTTACCATGTTGGTCCGGTAAGATGCGTTAAGTGGTCGTGAAATGCGTCGGTGTTACACTTATAGTGACTTTACACTCAAGTAACTTACATCATATATAGGCTTATTTATGTATCATTTTGCGTAAATACGCATGCATTTAAGTATCCAAACAGATTTAACTCGTACAGACATGTAGACTGAGCTTATTGGGTAATAATTTCTTTACATATATGTCCGGTTAACATTTTCCTTTTGCAGTATTAAACATATGGCACACAACAAATAGAAAATAACTCGCATCTTATATATATATATATATATATATATATAGGCTATTTAGTATCCTAATGCGCATGTATTTTAGTATCCAAACAGGCAAATTTAACTCGTACAGACATTAACTGGCTAGTGGTCATTTTTAACTCTTCCAGTATTTATAATATGGATAGTTTTGACGTTATACTGTATATAAAAAACACTTATTTTTACTGTGCAGGCATGCCAGTTAAAACTTGACATCCATGTAAAGAAATGATAAACTAATAATCTCAGTTTAATTGTCTGTACGAGTTCAATTTGCCGGTTTGGATACTAAAATGCAATGCGTATTTACGCATTAGGATACTAAATATATATATATAAGATGCGAGTTATTTTATATTTGTTGTGTACCATACTTCTAATACTGTTAAAGGAAAATGTTCAAATAAAACCGGACATATATGTAAAGAAATTATTACCCAATAAACTCAGTCTACTTGTCTGTACGAGTTAAATCTGTTTGGATACTAAAATGCATGCGTATTTACGCAAAATGATACATAAATAGCCTGTATATAAGATGCAAGTTACTCTCTAGTTGTGGTCAACCATATTTTTAATACTGTAAAAGAAAAATGTTGAATTAAAACTTTGCTTTAGACTTTGAAAGTGTCTCTCTTTTACTCCCATTGTAGCCTGAAGTTCCTACTGCAAGTGGTCATTAATCATGTAGATACCATCGCTATTATGTGTAATCATCTCTATGTATTCTGGACATTGGAGATGGCCTCTAAATTAGCTCAATACTCTATTTCCTGTCGTTAATTGTAGTGTTTATTTTTCGTCATCAATACTAACTTTCTTCTCCTCTCCTTGTGTAACTCAGGCTGACTCTCATCGCCTCCTAGTGTGCAGCCAGGGCATTGAAAAAATGTGATTATTTTTTTGGAGGAAATTTTTCAAACCACAGGAAATCCTATTTCAATCAGAAGGAACACTTTTTCCCTCTACGTACAACAGCTGTCTTTTTCAAGCTTCCATTACCAAAGAAAGAATGCACAACCAGAGGACTGTATGACACCTTGGATCTAATCTTCAAATAAAAAAAAAGGTGAAGAAAAGACTGAAGTACCAAAGAAATGGCCACAGAGACTGTCCACGCTGCCTATGCTGCTGTAGCCCCGTCCACCATCCCCATGTCCCCCTCCACAGGAAACCTGATGCGGATGTTTCATGAGTACCAGAGCAACGCGGTCATCTGGAATCACTACAACTACACGGGCAAACTGCAGAACAACAAGTACAAGGAAGGACTCAAACCAGAGGCCATAGCGTTCCTGCTGGTCTGCCTGCTTATAGTTGTAGAAAACGCCATAGTGCTTCTGGCTATCTGGAAGAACAAGAAATTCCATCTGCCCATGTACTACCTACTGGGCAATCTAACTCTCTCCGACCTGCTCGCAGGCTTCACCTACATGGTGAACATCATAACATCCGGCGCCAACACATTGAACATGACCCCGGTGTTGTGGTTCCTGAGGGAAGGGGGTGTGTTCATCATGCTGGCCGCCTCGGTCGTCAGCCTGCTTGCCATTGCCATAGAGCGCCACGTTACCATGGTGAGGATGAAGCCATACCAGGGGGACAAACAGGGGCGGATGTTCGCTCTGATCGGGGCGAGCTGGGTGCTCTCCGTGCTCCTCGGCATCCTGCCCGTCCTGGGCTGGAACTGCATGGGACAGCTGGACCAGTGCTCCACGGTGCTCCCGCTCTACGCCAAGAGCTACATCCTCTTCTGCGTCACCATCTTCAGCGCCATCCTCATGTCCATCGTGGTGCTGTACGTGCGCATCTTCCGCATCGTCAAGTGCAACACCCAGCGCCTGGGTTCGGTCCCGCAGCGCAAAGGCCTCTACCGCAAGTCCCAAAAGTACATGGCCCTGCTGAAGACGGTCACCATAGTCCTGGGGGTTTTCATCATGTGTTGGCTGCCCCTCTTCATCCTGCTCCTGTTGGACTTCTGCTGCCCGGCCAAAAAATGCGGTGTGCTCTTTAAGGCGGACTACTTCCTGGGCATAGCCATGTTGAACTCCCTCCTCAACCCCATCATCTACACCCTGACCAGCAAGGACATGAGGAGGGCCATCCTCCGGCTGCTCTGCCGACCCTGCCTCATGACAAAGGACGGGCAAGTGAAGAAGATCGGGATGCCCTTCCTGGAGTGCAGCACCAGTAAGGCTGACGCAGCCTCTCACAGACTGGAGGGACTGGAGACGACGGTGTCCTCCGGTAACTTTACACCCTCTACTATCAAAGCCATTTACCCCAGGATGTCGAAAACATGACACACTTAACACCGAGAGCAAGCATTCGGACTAAGACTTAGCTGCTTCTCTCTGATCTGAGTTGTGCTCCTGTCGAGTGTTTGACAAGAGCTGAAGTTTTGCGTTGCACTCTGCCAGGGTTTTTTGGTATTAACCCTCATGAACAGAATAAGCTCGATGTATGTGATTGAAATCCAAATTGGGAGAAAGACATTTCACTTTATACATTTTTTTTATAAGCATGAAAAACAGAAATTAGGGATAGAGATGCACCGATACTGGAGCGGGTATCGATGACAATGGGGCCGATCTATTCAATTCAGTTCTATGTTTATATACTGTCTACATTATACAGTATACTGGAATATTAATTCCTGTTTAAAGTTTTGACCAACTTGTTGCTGCATTAAAAAGGTTTACACTTGAATTGTAATTCCTGTTGTTGCTGGAGAGCGATTTATTATTTTAGTAATAAATAACAATTCCGTACATTTATATCTATGTTTTTATTTGTTTCATTTAGTTTTACAAAGTCAAGAAAGCAATGTTTAAGTCAAGCCTGTTGTTGCCTTACACATAACAGAATGATCCCAGTGTCTTCCACACAGTGAGGCATACAGCTCATTAATTAAACACTGATATCTGATCGGTATTGGCCGATACCAAAGCCCAGGTATCGCTATCGGGACTGAAAAAGTCGGATCTTAAATATTGACTTAAACATTGTTTTCCTAACTTCGTAAAACAAAATGTAACTAATAAATACATAGATCTAAATGTACGGAATTTTTATGAATTAAAATAATTATATACGATATCAGATCGGCCCCATTGTCACCGATACTTGATCCAGCTATTTGAGTCAGTATCGGCCCGATATAGGTGGCAGTTTCTTGTGAAAAACTAGCATTACATTTCTCTTTTAGACACTGAAAACGAGGCCAGTATTTTGTGAGAGGAGTTTCCTTCTGGAAAAGCATGTCATTTCATTTTATCAGCATTTGTTTTCCACATGAAATGAAATCAAAGACTGTGTGCAGACGTTTCACATAAATACAGCCAATTACGCCACACATCTGATGGACGCAAGCATGAGGTTTATCCTTATCTCCTCTCCCTGTGTAGCACATAATGATATGTTGTTACAAACACGGAGCATCCACACCCAAAATCTGCAGCCAAACCCATGTAATTTCTGCCATGTGAGTTTTTGGTCAGCAGCGATGCTGGGGTAGAGGTCCCCTCGGCCCGAGATCAGAGGCTCAGCGGCCTGGAGACGCACTGAACACGTCATGCCCCATGGGGGGGGGTTGTGCTGAGCGGTTTGCAGCTTTGGAGGTCCCCTCAACATATGTAGCGACACACCATGAATGACTAAAAGCAATAAAGCCGACAGACAGCGGAGGTTTGTTGACGCCTTTTTGGTTTAACTAGAATATGCCAGTGGACAAAACATATTTTTCTTGTTCGAGAAAAATTCCACCATGAAATGATACAAATCTGATGTCTTTTCGTGAGAAAGCAGATATAATCTTGTTCCACAGAGCAGCAATCTGCCAAAGACCCAGACAACAGGGTGTGTGGGCTTCAAAGTGCTGTCTGTCTGGGGAATTTCATTGTGGTCTCAGACAGCGACATGGAAAGAGATCACTCTGCCAACTGTAATATTGTACATAAATGTAAAGAGAAAAAAAAAAAAAAATCTATTTACTGATTTTTTTTTTTTTTTAGTATACTTTGTAAATATCTATAGTCTTTTCTGAGCATATCAGAGCTGCATTTTGTATTGTAAAAACCTCACTTAAGTTATGATGTCACTTTTTATATGTGCACTGAATAAAACATATGTGAATGAAGTTTACACTGACATTTGTATATATTCTTTACTCTCGAGTCACCTCATTTTTCAATGGTTAAAGGGGAACACCACCTAAATTAAGAATATTTTATTTCCATGGCCGAGAAAAGTTCAATCAATATGTGTAAACATGAGCTCCTCTCTCTGGCCAAGGACCCCTTAGAGGGGAGAACATTTTCCAAGGACCCCCTCTTAATCGTAACACCGATTAAGCATAATGCTTACTACCATTTGTACTCTTGGATGCCATAGGAACTATTTGTATTCTAAAACTTTTCAAACTAAATACTTCAGGTCTGCTTGATAGTGATAAACAGATAAGATGAGATAATCCTTAGTTAGTCCCACAGTGAGGAAATTTGTAATGTTATTGAATATTAATACCACTTACCTTGAAACAGAGCTGGGTTTTATTAAAATTTGGACTCAACTTGACAGCATTTATAACCTACATTTCAAGTAATTGATCTAAAAAGCATCAGATAATAAACAGTAGCAAGACCGGCATAATAAATCCAGATATTTAAACGTACCAGTCTGAAGCAGACTTTCAGTTAAGTGCTTCAACTTAAAAATAATGAACTTATTGCTGTGTGTCCCGATCATATCAGAGTTTCTATTGGCCCAAAGCTAACATGGGTGGGAGTAATGGACACAATACGCTTGTTTTATTTGTGCAAATGGTCCCCATCTGTAGATATGCACTTTTTAATGACACAGCATAATTTTATAATTTATAGCCAATTATTTTGCGGACCCCTGACAGAGTACCACAGATCCCTGGGGGTCCCCGAACCCCACTTTGACAATCACTGCTATAGACAATGAATAGGAGACTGATTTTGTGGACCCACAGAATATTTGTTTTCTTTTTTATACCCAAATAATCTTTATTCTATTGTAGTGTTGTCAGTCGTGAAACAGAAAATGTACCCATATACTCAGAACATCCCCCTCTCTCTATTCATTGTCTATGGAGCAGTTTGAGTTTTAGCACTCTAGTTTTTGTATTTGGGAGAGTTGTTCATGTCTGCTCATATTTTTTGCACCGTCTTTGACCATAGGAGTAGCATGTATGAATTTTGAAAATGGGCGTAGTTCCCCTTTAATGTGTGAAAGTGTCAGCTCTCTCACTGATCGACACCCTTCTCGTTTCTCACTACTAAACAAAACTTTCATATATACGTAGCACTCACCGTTGTGGTTATTCATACAGAACAGTAAGGATAAACTACAGAAAAAAATCCAAATAATATGACATTCAAATAGATTAACTCTGAAAATGTGACATCTTTTCCACACTTTTTTTTCTGTTTTTTTTTTATTCCATATTGATATTATCTCATGAAGTCTTAGTAACTGGTTGTTGACATGAAACAAAATGATCCGCAAATACTGACACTATGAGCTATGGGGAGATGTGAATTTGTTTTTCGGTTTGTTAAAAAAACTAACTTTTTTTTTCTCTTTTGCCCCAAATGAATACACGCATTCAGGTTTATTAATGTATATGTGAATAAACAATAAAATAAATTATATTCTTGTGAAGCTTAAAAAGTTAAATGTTTACTAACACAGAGGTCTTAATTCAACGCGATAGTAACTGCTCAGGATGTCGTTGAACCACCACTTACTAAGGCCTATCTTAAGTTATACCATAATATACCATATCACAAGTTAGTCGATGGTGATGTGCTACTTTACGATGTCGAACACTAAAAATGAACAGTAAAAAGCCCACTCGAACATGAGTCTTTCTTTTTCTTTTTATCTCTAACAGATAGGGGATCAGTCTTGACTAACAAAACCCCCACCTCCATACCAACCACGTGTTAACCACTTGTTAAGATATGTGTTAAGTATGGCCGAGGGGTAGATGAAGCTGCAGAAACGAGCTGCTGTAAGATAGCTGATGCTCTGTTTACCGTAAGGAAACCACATATCGGTGCGTGGTTCTTCCAAAGCTATGGTAAGTGTGAGAACGAGCCTCCCCTGGCAGGGTGTCATCCTGCCCACTCTTAACCACTCGCCACGCTGCAGTGGTACACAACCATGGTATGAAGTCATTTTCAAAGAAGGAAGGGGTTTCAGTTCTCAGCAAAGCAGGCCTATGGGTAAATAACAATAAAACACACAGTGTTCCACTAAGTGGGCACTATCAGTGTTGCCTGATAGAGGTTTAGGTTTTAGCATCTTGTTCTCATTACGGTTGTGATATTATGTCACTTTCCGTTGCTTACTCACTACTATCATGCCTGATTAGAGAAGAATGTAATTGTTTCTTATGCCACACTTACACTTACAGATGTCTGTGGTAATAATGTATTGGCAAAAGTTGAATTCTGAATACACACAAACAATAAAATGTCCCCAAACTCATCTGCCAATGTGAGCCGAGCTAGCACAGGCTAAATCAGTGACAAAGGGGGGGTCGCTCAACTAATCAACTAAACTCAACAAAAAAGTAATTTGATTAAAAATGATATATCCATATTTGTGTTAGGGACGAAAAATAAACTACAGCCAAATAGAATAACAAATCGGTGTAATGCTGATATTAAATTCTCAATAACCAGGAAGCTGCGCATCAATCGGAGTCAGTTGTCACCACATGTTGCAGCTGACAAGCAGCCAGAGAAGTTGAAATAGTGCCCTCAAAGTAATGAACAAATGATTGAAATAAATAGTTAAAAGCAGAGGTGGGACTAAGACATTGTTTTGCAAGTCAAAAGTAAATAAAGTCTTTGCACTCAAGTCCCAAGCCCTAAACTTTGAGTTTTGCATCCCAAAGAAATCACAATGTGCTCTTCACCAAATTAAATGCCATTTTAACAACAGAGTTGTAATATATTAAATTTACAAAAATCATGAATGTTTTTTAAAAATTGTATTTATTTGTTAAAACAAGTGCAACTGAACTTAATCAAAATAAAAGTAGAATTGATTTGTGGCAAACTTTTTAAATAACATTTTTTGAGCTTTGCACTTGATTTTGTCAAGTCAAGTCTAAAGTCATCAAATTTGTGACTCGAGTTTCAGTCATGTGACTCGAGTCCCGGCTCTGGTTAAAAGTAAGGGTGAAATTGTTAAAGTAATGAATAAACATATGAAATAGCTAACGATATTGTTAAACAGTTGAAATTGTTAGCTAAAAGTAATGAAAAAGCAGTTGACTAGCGAGCTAAATGTATGAAATAGTTAGCTTCTGCCTCTAGAAGTAGGAGTGCAAAGACCAAAGCTACCTAAACACTGACAGTTCAACTGTATGACAAATATACTGGAATATCCACATTTATATAACTAAAAGTGTTAAAAAATGACTGGTGGTGTTGACAAGGGGCTTTAAACAGCATCTTCCTCAGTAAATCAATTTTGCTCAGTTGTCATTTTGTAACCCCATCGTGGAATCAAAACAAAAACTCTATTTAAAAAACTGCATAAAGGAGTCTCTCACTCTCGCTCTGCAAAAACATTTTGGCACTGACAAAACATAACAAAGTAGTTCTACAGCAACATCTAGTGGCCAACACCCCACTCAGCCTCATCTAACACTGTAAATGTTCTGATGAATCCAAATACAATTAGAGCAGTTGGTTCCCAAACTTTTTCTTTCATAAAACCCCTTTTCTATCGCTGAGTAAACTGATGACCCCTGACTATGTGACTTATTTATGGACATTTTTATATTATATTCAATTCATAACAATAAACATACAGAACAACCGATAGACTGTATATTTAGCCCAAATAATGAACCCAATAACTGTGGGAAGTTTGTGTAAAATGAGCAATTTGGATGCATTTTGATCAGATTATTTCCTGCAAATATTGCAGAGATGAGTTTTCCTGTTATTTTTTAGGAACTTTTAATATAATTTTATTTTACTTAATAGGCTTCTTTTTGACAAATTCAGTGTTTTCTTCCCCCTGTCACTTGGCCATAGTTCTGTCAGCTCTTTGGGTGTTTTAACTGCGTACTTTTCTAATGCAAGACGAGGCTGTTTAGCAGAGAGGGAAGGCTCTGTGAATACAGCTTGTGTTCGGGTCTTCACTGTGCCCTTATCCTGTTTATATCTAAAATAATAATCCAAACTTTAAAAATAATAATTTCATTTAGTTTTCTTCACAGAAATGAATGAAATGCTGAAATATACAGTAGGGCCAACTGTATATATATATATATTTTTTTAAAAGTTGTTTTACACCCCTTAAAATCAAGAAGGCCTCACGACCCCCATGAAGCTTTTGCGACCCCTAGTGGGGGTCAGGACCCCCAGGTTGGGAAACAGTGAATTAGAGAATAACTACTAAACCAAAAGGTTTGAGATAATCATTTTTTAAACAGTAGAAATGTTGTGTAGAACAGAAGAAAACAAACAAATATATAGACAAACAATAACGTACACATCACTTCATCCTCCAGCTACCACTCAGTGCTGACGAAGCCCCACAGATTGTCGCTTACGTCACTCCGAGATCGCATAGAGGTGTCAATGTTGATGGGAGTCGCCAGGTCTGCACCGTAGTGCACTGCAAGAGGACAGAACAGACTGACAACCTGAAGCCGTATTAACAGACGCACATGATATAGCCAAAAAATAACCACAGAAAACAAAACCGTACCTCCTTTTAAGATGTTGGGTTGGGTGTCATATTCCCACTTGATCCTGGTTATTAGGTAGTAGACCTGAGCCACATATCTGTTGAGGGAACATCAAAAACTAACATCAGAAAATACATCAAACTACTTACAGCTACCAAATGTAACTGCTGTCACATGAAAGCAGCGTAGGGGAGCGGTGGAGGAGCAGTTCATTAGGGTCTACAGGAGTAAGAAAAGTTTCTAAAATCCTGTGCAGTAATGCCCTCATGATTTGACGACATCAGCTTTAAGGCTGCAACTAATCATTATTTATCGATAAATAGTTTCGTCTATAAAATGTGAGGAAATAAAATTGTTCTGTCCAACCAAGATATTCAGTTTACAATGACTAAAAGTCTAAAAGTCCTGGGAACTTTTGGTGGAAACCCAGCTTATATGTTGAATCAACACCCCTCTGAAAGACTTCATAGACATAACCTTCACAAAGACAGTATCTATAACAGGGCTATGGCATTGGCATACTATACAGTATTCATGTTATATACAGTAGCATCTATCCCCTGTACACATCTCCCAGCCGAAAAAAAATATATTTTTTAAAGTCAGACACTAAAATATGCATTTTCCAGAAAGTAATGGGAAGTACGTAATGCAGAAGGAAATAAAAAAGTTAGAATTTATTTTGGGGCCATTTTAATTTTATACGTAGTGAGTGACAACAGCAGTGGGATAATTCCTGTGACAGGAGACCTTTTCATTACTCAGTATCTGAGACTCACACTGCTGAAGGGATGACCTCGGTCGTGTCTTCATCCACCTCGCTCTGAAGAGTCTCGAGCTCGTGTTCGGTGTTTCTCAGACTCTCCAGCTCTCTCTGCAGAAATCTGGAGGAGGATTAAGGATGCTGACGAAGAAAACGGGCAAATAAATCGAGACAGGATTCATAATGACGCTGAAAAGATTATGGACACCGTTCATTGCATCTTTCATGGCAAACAGAGACGTATAAAAGATACTGTAATTCGGAGTCAGTCATCTGGCTTTTGGCTGTGCCCCGCCTCAGCTGTTCCTCCAGGATCTCCAGCTCCTTCTCCCTTCGCTTCATCTCTTCCTCCATGTCCAGCAGCCTCTGGCCCGCACTCTCCTCAGTCTGAGCCACAACTGGGGATGACGGACAGTGATAGATGAGATATAATGTACAATTCTTATTTATTTGGCAGTAATAATGCACCTGAAGTAGAGAACACTGACAGCTGAGAAACAAGATTTCATTAAATGCCTGATTACTTGCCTTTTAAAATCTGTGTAACAGTCTTTTTTGTCTCTATGTGATGATCAAAAAGAGCCTGATGTTCATCTTTCACTTGTCTCAGGTTCTCCTGTTGGCTGCTGTCAATGAAGGCCACCAATCCCTCCCCCGTCTCCGCCAAGTCCTGGAATTCATTACCGGCTTGAGCCATTGTGGTGACACCGACCGCTAGAAGCACATAACAGAAGAGATTCAACTAAAAATATTGTTTAATTTTCTATGCATGGTGCACCGAGTCATCAAGGCGTGTTAAGCTTCATATCAACAATAAATAACGGAACTATATAAACAGCAAAGTCTCAAGTGGGTGAAACTTTAATAGACTCGTCATATACATACATGAAATGTGACCTCTGTATTTAACCCATCCTAAACATTTGGGAGCAGTGGGCTGCTGTAAAGCACATGGGGAGCAACTTGGCGTTCAGTGTCTCGCTCATGCAGACAGTAAGAGCAGGGGATTGAACCATCAACCTTGTGGTTAAAGTTATTTCAATATAAGTGGCAATACCACAGTGTAATATTTAGGGCTGTCGAAGATAACGCATTAACACAAATTAATTTTAATGCCACAAATTTCTTGAACGCATCTTGCGAATTTTAGGTTGTAGCGGGCTCAGTTTTAAAGCTAGAGTGAAGATACTGACATCATATGAAACTAGAACTGTCATACTAGCTTGTCACGAAGGAGGCTAAATAACGCTCCAAACTTATGCTAAATTTTGGCGAGGAAAAACTCTCATGGCCATTTTCAAAGGGGTCCCTTGACCTCTGACCTCCAGATATGTGAATGAAAATGGGTTCTATGGGTACCCACGAGTCTCCCCTTTACAGACATGCCCACTTTATGATAATCACATTCAGTTTGGGGCAAGTCATAGTCAAGTCAACACACTGACACACTGACAGCTGTTGTTGCCTGTTGGGCTGCAGTTTGCCATGTTATGATTTGAGCATATTTTTTATGTTAAATGCAGTACCTGTGAGGATTTCTGGACAATATTTGACATCGTTTTGTTAATTGATTCCCAATAATAAATATATACATACATTTGCATAAAGCAAGCATATTTGTCCACTCCCATGTTGATAAGAGAATTAAATACTTCACAAATCTCCCTTTATGGTACATTTTGAACAGATAAAAATGTGGGATTCATTTGCGATTAACTAACTATGGACAATCATGCGACTAAATATTTTAATCAATTGACAGCCCTAGTAGTAATACTAAATAACATGTAAAGGTCTTGTAACTTTTTACTGCACTCAAGCAATAAACTGTAAGTATTAAAAGTACACATTTTAAGTGAAGTCCTTCCTTCCTGCAGCTGTCAGACTACACAACCAGCACTGCTCCCAGTAGACCACAACCAGCACTGCTCCCAGTAGACCACTTACACACCAAAAACTGACAATAACCTGATATTTTCAGGTGGAATTTCATTTCATTCTCACTGTGCAATATCATTTTCCACTTGTGCAATTTTGTTAATAGTCTGTTTATTGTCAATGCTGTATATACTGCTCCTATTTTTATACTTCCTTCTATTTAAATGGTTCATATTTTGTTACACTTTGTTTAGCTCTTTTTTAACCGTGTTAGCTGATGCATCTTGTTTTTTGCACTATCCCCTTTGCTGCTATACACTGCAAATTTCCCCACTGCAGGACTAATAAAGGAATATCTTATCTTCTTGATTGATATTTAATATAACACCTGGTTTTTAAGCTGCAATAATGCATAGTAATACCTAAGTTTAATAACATCCAGTTTTTAAAAAAAAAAATAGTATCTTTAAGCTTCAGATGAAACAAGTCCAACATAAAGTGACATATTTCTGTTAAGAGCAAACACACACAAAACAAATCAGCACTTGAAAAACTCACTTTAGAATATAGAATAGAATAGAAAGCTTTATTGTCATTGTATTAAATACAACGAGATTCACAGTTGCCACTTCTGGTCAGTGCTTTAAAACAAATACTTAACAAGACTAAATGAGGCAGATAAAACATATAACAGGTAAAACACACACACAGTTATAAAGCAAATAAAACAGGTAAAGTAGATGTAATAAATAAATATAAATAGTGTTACACTAAAAGTATAATATATAAGAATAGATGTAATGTAAACAGAGGTAATTGCACTTGTAAAATAGGTAAAGTAGATGTAATACATAAATATAAACAAAGGTAGTTGCACTTGAGGTGTATATTGCATCAAGGCTATATTGCACTAGTAACGTTAAATGTATATTACTTTCCAATACTGAGCCCTGTGCTGAATGTTTTATGTGACAGTCAAAGCATCACAGCCTGGCAGACAACACACTGGGTGAGATGCATGAAACCATCATTGTGTTGTGTTTATGTGTAGCTAAATGACAATGACACAATACAAGTTACAAACTATAGTGTCGACTCTATCACTAACTAGTAAGAACAATTTTCGAGGAGAACAATAAGCTAATTTGTGTTGAATTGAAGAAGAAAACATACCGTACTGATCTTCTCCGTGATTCAAACTCAGACTCTGAGCGCGCCTCTTCTTCTCTGCTTCCGCTTCTTCTTCTTCTGTGTTTATTGGCGGATATGGAGCAGCCTCTGGAGGTCACACCGCCACCTACTGTACAGGACGACTGTAAGCTGTAATCATGTAGTACCATGCTCAGTCAGAGCAAGAGAGTCTTTCTACAGTACTGTACTGAGTAAATAACACAAAGTACAGTGTTCATCTAAGTTTATGGAGTTAAGAAAAACTCATGTCTTTCTGTTACACATTTGGTCATTTTTTTTGTCGCATGGGTTTGACTTCTTAGAGTTTAAAGGGATAGTTCAGGTGTTTTGAAGTGGGGTTGTATGAGGTACTTATCCATAGTCAGTGTATTACCTACAGTAGATGACAGTCAGCATGCGCCCAGTTTGGAGAAACAGACAGGAGTTACTGCACGGGAGCAAAGCAAAGTACTGCTGTGGACGGGGGCAGCAGCAAAACGTATTTAAGACCCCTAAAAGAAAGGCTCACCTAAAAAAAAAAATATATATATATATATATATCAGTTTAAGTGTACGCTATATTTAGAATATTTTCTCCGCTTTATCTTGCCGTCAGACAGCCCTTTCCGACGGTAAACTGAAGCCATTATATCCATCTATGCTCTCGCCAAAGCAACCAGACTCTGTAAAACTGTAATTTTACATCGCAGAACATGGAGGTAGCTGGTCAGATAGTTGTTCTTTTTTTTTTTTTATTGGTTAGTTCGGTTTCACCAAAGTCAAACAATAACACAAACAAACCAATCGATCAATGCAGCAGTAGACCAGCAACTCCTGTGTTCTGTGAGGTAAAATTACTGGGGGCGGGGGGTTTCAACAGAGTCTGGCTGCTTAGGTGAGAGCATAGATAACGGCTTCAGTTCCCTGTATAGCTGTCTGATGGCAAGATAAACCAGCGAAAATATTCCAAATATAATGTACATTTAAACTTTTTTTTAGGTGGGCCTTTCTTTTAGGTGACTAAAATACGTTTTGCTGCCGGCACCCGTCCACATCAGTACATTGCTTTGCTTCCGTGCGGTAACTTGTCGAAGTCTTTAGGCTTTAAATAGTTCACATTTGCTGCTGCTGTGTGGTCTGCTCAGAGAGAAGATTAAGTGGAGATCATTCCCTGGTCAGAGCTCTCCCCGGAGGAAAAGCAATACCAGATCAGTCACTTCAGGCTCATCACTGCAACAACCAACATCCAGTCAGCCTGCATTTTATCCATTGATATTTGGTTTTAACCATATTACAATATTGACCCCTACCCCGAAAAGTAAAGTAGCTGTAAGTAGGTATGGAAGGACTGTCAAGCTTTGGATTTCTCCACATGTTTGTGTGATGTTGGGGTCAAAGTCTGCATCCATCTGTTTCAACAGGACAACTTTTGGTGAGTGAGTTTCTCTTTACCAGAACAAAACACTTTGTCCAGACAATCTCACAGGTGACCAGCTGACAATACCGCAGGATGAATGGATGCTTTCAGTAAAAATTTGTCTACTCACAATGAAGTTCTCATCTTCGCAGTGGGGCCCAGAGGCATCATACTCCTCTTTATCCCACTCCTCTTCACCGCAGTCCTCCTCTCGATCCTCTCCTGTCCAAGTGTCCCAGTTCCAGTGCTCTGTTGCACACACAAGAAGCCATGGATTAATGGATTATATGGACGGAGAAGGAAAAAGAGAAAAATTTATACAGCATACTATCGCAATATTTTGCGTTGCAATATTGTATCGATACACAGATGTCAAGTATCAATGTTTTATTATATAACCTATTAACCTCTTAACAATCTGACGGCTGCTATTCTGTCTTTCAGAGGTTGTAGCGGACTCAGTCTTGAAGCTAGAGTGAAGATACTGGTATCAAATGAAACTAGAAAACCTAAGGTTGTAATGTTAGCTTATCAGGAAGAATGCTAAATAACACTCAAAACTTAGGGCAAAATTTTGGCGAGGAAAACTGGCATGGCCATTTTCAAAGGGGTCCCTTGACCTCTGACCTCAAGATATGTGAACGAAAACTCAGATGAACAGAGTGAAAACTGTATCTTATTAGATAAAACAGATGTTGACAAACAATAAATCGCAATATATCTTATCGCAATACTCAGCATATCGCAAAATGTTTAAAAATCGCAATAAGATCATATCGTGACTTAAGTATTGTGATAATATCGTATCGTGGGGCCTCTGGGTTACAACTTCAACTAACATTTCTTTATAAATTCCCAGTCACCCTACGAAATGAAACACATACGTATAATTACTGACAGATTGCTGTTCTCGTTACTAAACTATTCAAATCCTATGAATCTTCTCTGCACAATTTCTTTCCAACTTCGAGAAGAAACGACATGGTTTCAACACTGCTGCATTAGTGAACATGAAGAAAACAGAGGCTTACCCTCAAGTTCATCATCGTCATCAAACTGAGGCTTCTCCTCCTCTTCTCCTCCGTAGTATTCAGCTCCAAAGAATTTCTGCAAACAAGAAGGGAAAAAAAATTAAACACGTTGCTGATGAGTTTAAATGCAACAAGAAAAAGACAATTTGAGTCTTGTTAAAGGACAGTGGCAGCAGTATCTCTATCAACCAACATGCTCTGAATTGAGAGGCAGCTACTGACCTCCCTGAGTTCTAAGGCTAATCAGCCAAACGCAGCACACCTGTGTGAGTCGGGCCTTTTGACTTGTCAGGAAAAGCACAGGTGTTACTAATCACACTAACGATGGCTCTGTTCTATTCAAGTGTTCGAGTGAGCCAGCACGCATGATACCAATAACCTGAAATCAAAGCAGCTAAATGGAATTCAGCCATCATTCATTTCATTATTTATCTAAGTTTATGGAGTTAAGAAAAACTCAAACATTGTATCTATTGTTCTTCATACACATTCAAATACTCCATTTTGTTTTGATAGTCTGCTTGTTTGGTACGTTACCTGATTTGCCATCAGAAACATTGTCTATTTACTGAAAACATATAAGGTGTTTGATTGTGCTTTCAGTATGTACAGTATGTTAATGTATAAATCAATCCAGTTTTAGGTGCTGTATCTACAGTATTAAATGTTGTAGAACAAAAACAATTGTTAATAGTATTATGACCAGGTAGTTTTATCTACAGATTGTATAATTTCGAGAAAGAATCATTTAAACTAAGTGATTAAATATTCCACCACTTTAATGACGTACAGCTTTATAGGCTTTAACCTAAATTCCTTCAACTTCCACATTCTAAAGACATGTGTATGAATAAATTATGGTTTAAACATGTTTTTTTTATATATTTAATGCTAAATGTAGCAGTAGAATGCTAGTAGCACTCTGTTTGAGCTGGTTTTCAGTCATGGAAATTATATTATCTCTTTCTTTCTTTTGTCTTTCCTTTAAATTT
This sequence comes from Hozukius guyotensis, assembly GCA_916700995.1. NCBI lineage: Eukaryota > Metazoa > Chordata > Actinopteri > Perciformes > Sebastidae > Hozukius > Hozukius guyotensis. Next base: position 142,675 of record CAKALU010063161.1, read on the forward strand.
AGTAGCAAACCACCAATTCTGATTTAAGAAAAAGCTGAATTAAGATACAAATAGTAATTGGACAAAAGAACACCTATACTATGGCTTTAATCACTCAAAAATGTTAGTGTAGCCCTGACAGGTATAACTTTTAAGGTGTTGCATTTATTCAGTCATTCATGTATTTAACTTTACAACCACAAACTAAAGACCTAGAGCATTCAGAGGATGGATGGCTTTCCTAGGTAGAGTCACAATAAGGGGGTTTCTGAGCAGTTTCCAGAACAGAAGTGATCGCCATCTAATTGCTGATAAATGCAATTCTTGCAGTTTCTCCAAATGTCAAAAGTTTTCAAGATTCAAGTTGTTTATTGTCACACCGGTTATACAAGTACAATCGTGTGAAATACTTTTTGCTGGGAAGCTCTATTAAAAGAATAAGATATATTACAATAATAAAAGGAAATACTTTGTACAAGCATGACTTTTTCTATGGTGTTCCTCAAAGTCTTGATGTCTTAATGTGGTATTTTGGAGGGGTTATTGCCATTCTCGAGTGGTAAAATAAATGGTTAAATTTGGCGCCAAATCTCTGTTAACAAATGGTATCAACCCAAAAATTGCTGCAACAACTTATGAGACATAATAGAACATGGGAATGACCATCATATACTTCATCATAATGTTCTAAGTCCTTATACACTTTCACAATTCATCTTAATTCACTCATTTTTATTTGTTTTATCACTAGAACAAATTTTGAAATCTAAGCACAATATGAATGTAGCAAGAAAATTTGTATACTCAACTAAGTATAAACAAATTAAAAAACCCAAATTTGTAGCCACCATTTAAACATTTTTTCAAATAAAAAAATGTAAACCAATTTTTCATAATGTGTTTAATTCTTAGATCATACTGTCGACAGGTATCTCGGAGATGATGGCTCACTTCTTGTTTTTCTGCTTCTCCATCTTCTCCTGTGCTTTCCGTCTCTGTCTGCCGAGCTGTCTGAAGAACAGTCTCTTGGGGTTCAGACCGTATGCCTTCAGTCTCTGTCTGCTGAACTCCCGGCCGCCTATTTTCACCCCGTGGCTTCCTGATATGAGGCGTCCACCAGTTTGATTGTGCTTCTTCTTGGACCATATTGGCCTGTCAGTCCTGTTTTTCACCTCGTTGGGTTTATCTGCCGCTTCCTCGGCAGTAACCACCGTCTGGGGCTCCTCTTCCCGTTTCATCTTTTTCTTGGGTATCAGAACCTCTTCCTCCTCTTCTTCCTCTCTGAGAGCTGAGAGTGCCTCTTCTGTAGAGTCCATGATGCCGACGTCGCCATCCTCTGCTGCCTCGTCCTGCTTCTCATCGTCCTTCAGACGATCTCTTCGCTTCTTCCCCACCTTGGTCTTTGCGTCTGCCAGCTCCTTATCTTCCCTGAAGATTCAATTCAGATAAATACTGTTACATATTGCTCCAGTAATAGGGCTGTGTCTTGGCAAGAATCTGACAATACAATACGTATCATGATACAAGGGTAACGACTCACTATATTGCAATATATTGTGGTACTGTAAGCAAGGTGATATATTGCGATTTTTTAAGTTTAATTTCAAGAAAACTGTCAAGAACACTCCAGAAATACAGTATATAATTTTAGAAAAGGCAAAAATAACATTTATACTGCATGCAAAAAACTGCATGTGATTATCATAAAGTGGGCATGTCTGTAAAGGGGAGACTCGTTGGTACCCACAAAACCCATTTTCATTCACATATCTTGAGGTCAGAGGTCAAGGGACCCCTGTGAAAATCACCATGCCAGTTTTTCCTTGCCAAAATTTAGCATAACTTTGGAGCGTTATTTAGCCTCCTTCTCGAAAAGTTAGTATGACATGCTTGGTACCAATAAATTCCTTAGGTTTTCTTATTTCATAGAATACCAGTAGCTTTAAAACTGAAGCCGCTACAACCTCCGAATGATCAAATAGCGTCTGGGCCCCAACAGCGGGCCGTCGGATTTTTAAGAGGTTAATTAAAAAAAATACAGTGTTTTGGAGAATCAATACAGTATCGGACAACATAATATCGCAATACTCATGTGTATCGAAATTTTTTTTATACACCCCTATCCAGTAATGGTGGATTTATAATCAGATAGTGTGTGTGCATTGTGTTCTACTCACTCAGAATACACAGAGCTCAGGATCTCTTTCTTCCTCTTCTCATTCTGGGCCTTGATTATATAGTTCTTCAAATCACTCATCTCTTCCTTGTCAGACCTGAGAGAACAAAAGAGAATGATCTGAGTGGAGGAAATGACCTGAGACAAAAGAACAGGTGTGACACTTCAACATAAAGGACGGAGCCGGTACCTGAACATGCATGTCTTCTTCAGAGAGCACCAGCTGTTCAGCTCCTTATCATCAGCAGTTAAAATCTGAGGGAAGAACCAGAGTCTTAATTAGTTCAAATCAACTCATGTCTTTCTGTTACACATTTGGTCATTTTTTTTGTCACATGGTGTTGACTTCTTAGAGTTTAAAGGGATAGTTTAGGTGTTTTGAAGTGGGGTTGTATGAGGTACTTATCCATTGTCAGTGTATTACCTACAGTAGGAGACGTTCGGCATGCCCCCAGTTTGGAGAAACAGACAGGATTTACCGCAAGGGAGCAAAGCAATGTACTGCTGTGGACTGGGGCAGCAGCAAAACGTATTTTAGACACCTAAAAGAAAGGCTCACCTAAAAAAAAATCAATATCAGTTTTAGTGTATGCTATATTTAGAATATTTCCACCGCTTTACCATTATATCCATCTGCGCTCTCTTCAAATCCACCAGAGTTCATTGACAAAAACAGTAATTTTACCTCGCAGATCACAGGAGTTGCTGATCTACCACTGCCTCCATCGGCTAGTTTGTTTGCGTTATTGTGTGACTTTGGTGTTTTAAAGGGTTAGTTCGGATTCACCAAAATCACACAATAACACAAACAAACTAACAGACCGAGGCAGCGGTAGAGCAGCAACTCCCGTGTTCTGCGAGGTAAAATTACTTTTGGCAATGGAGTCTGGTGGCTTTCAAGAAAGCACAGAAAACAGTTTCAGTTCCCCATCGGAAAGGGCTGTCTGACGGCAAGGTAAAGCGGTGTAAATATTCAAAATATAGTGTACACTTAAACTGAGATTTCTTTTTAGGTGGGCCTTTCTTTTAGGTGACTAAAATACGTTTTGCTGCTGGCACCCGTCCACAGCAATACATTGCTTTGCTTCCGTGCAGTAACTCGTCTAAGTCTTTAGGCTTTAAATAGTTTACATTTGCTGCTGCTGTGTGGTCTGCTCAGAGAGAAGATTAAGTGGAGATCATTCCCTGGTCAGAGCTCTCCCCGGAAGAAAAGCAATACCAGATCAGTCACCTCAGGCTCATCACTGCAACAACCAACATCCAGTCAGCCTGCATTATATCCATTGATATTTTGTATTGACCCCTACCCCGAAAAGTAAAGTAGCTGTAAGTAGGCATGGAAGGACTGTCAAGCTTTGGATTTCTCCACATGTTGGAGTGATGTGTGTGAGGCTGTAGTAAGAGATACTCTGAGAATGACTTTATAATCGTCACTATTTTTGTGGACTTTTTGTAGCATATTCTATGTGTTCTCTTCGGCCCAGATATCAAGCAAACATCGGACTTCTGACTGCAGAAGTCCAGGTCAGTCCTCTCCCACTCATGTTATCCTGTTTCAAAACTTACTTAAAATGTCGATGGTAAATCTGCCACTGTTATTGTATACTGCATATGTGCACAGGGGTAGCAACAGTAACTAACGGGGGAGGGACTTGGAGAGAACGGTCAGATTATTTGGAGCTGGTGGACGTGCTGCTGTTCTCACCTCATCAGTGGAGAGACCGAAGTCGTTGGCCAGAACCTGCCTGTAGCGGAACCTGCATGGGAGGTCGTCTATGATGTCCTCATAGTCCAGTTTATAGTACTCGTCCAAGTACTGCTCAAAGCTCTTCTCCTCTGGAATACAAACAGCCTGCAGTTAGACAACTGGATGCTGGAATTGTTTAAATAAAAGGAGGTTTACAGACACTTACGTGGGTCAAACACAGGCTTGTTTTTGGTGATGACTTCTGCAAAGTGGGACTTTTTTCTCTTTTTGCCCATTTGTGGCAAGTCTTCTTTCTTCATCTTCTTCCTCTCCTTTTTCTTCTTCTTCTTGGAGGCGGTCTGCTGGTTGGGGTCGTAGTCTGCATCCATCTGTTTCAACAGGATGACTTTTGGTGAGCGAGTTTCTCTTTACCAGAACAAAACACAAAACACTTTGTCCAGACAATCTCACAGGTGACCAGCTGACAAGACCTCAGGATGAATGGATGCTTTCAGTAAAAATGAGTCTACTCACAATGAAGTTCTCGTCTTCGCAGTGGGGCCCAGAGGCATCATTCTCCTTTCCATCCCACTCCTCTTCCTCTTCACCGCAGTCCTCTCGATCCTCTCCTGTCCAAGTGTCCCAGTTCCAGTGCTCTGTTGCACACACAAGAAGCCATGGATTAATGGATTATAGGGGTGGAGGAGGAAGAAGAAAGATACAGCATAGTATCGCGATATTTTGTGTGGCAATATTGTATCGATACACAGACATCAAGTATCAATGTTTTATTATATAAACTTTAACGTCTTAACAATCTGACGGCTGCTATTCTGTCTTTCAGAGGTTGTAGCGGACTCGGTCTTGAAGCTAGAGTGAAGATACTGGTATCAAATGAAACTAGAAAACCTAAGGTTGTAATGTTAGCTTGTCGGGAAGAACGCTAAATAACACTCAAAACTTAGGCCAACTGGCATGGCCATTTTCAAAGGGGTCCCTTGACCTCTGACCTCAAGATATGTGAATGAAAACTGAGATGAACAGAGTGAAAACTGTATCTTATTAGATAAAACAGATGTTAACAAACAATTTCAATAATTTGCAGTTGAAAAAAGGTAATAAATCACAATATATCTTATCGCAATACTCAGCATATCGCAAAATGTTTAAAATAAAATCGCAATAAGATCATATCATGACTTAAGTATTGTGATAATATCGTATCGTGGGGCCTCTGGGTTACAACTTCAACTAACATTTCTTTATAAATTCCCAGTCACACTACGCAATGAAACACATACGTATAATTACTGACAGATTGCTGTTCTCGTTACTAAACTATTCAAATCCTATGAATCTTCTCTGCACAATTTCTTTCCAACTTTGAGAAGAAACAACAGGTTTCAACACTGCTGCATCAGCTAACATGAAGAAAACAGAGGCTTACCCTCAAGTTCATCATCGTCATCAAACTGAGGCTTCTCCTCCTCTTCTCCCCCGTAGTATTCAGCTCCAAAGAATTTCTACAAACAAGAAGGGAGAAAAAAATTAAACACGTTGCTGATGAGTTTAAATGCAACAAGAAAAAGACAATTTGAGTCTTGTTAAAGGAGAGTGGCAGCAGTATCTCTATCAACCAACATGCACGTTGGCTGGTTTAACACCTCTGAACTGAGAGGCAGCTGCTGACTTCCCTGAGTTAAAAGGCTAATCAGCAAAACGCAGCACACCTGTGTGAGTCGGGCCTTTTGACTTGTCAGGAAAAGCACAGGTGTTACTAATCACACTAACGATGGCTCTGTTCTATTCAAGTGTTCCAGGAGGCCAGCACGCATGATACCAATAACCTGAAATCAAAGCAGCTAAATGGAATTCAGCCATCATTCATTTCATTATTTACACCTGTGCTCTCCCTACTGTGACGGGTTAAAATGTCTCCTGTGAAAAAGCCCTATAGTGTTGAATCAACCATCAAAACATTGCTCTGGTGAAGGGTGCAGGGGAGAGTTGGCCGTACTGAGGATCAAACCAGAGAGCTTCTGATTGTGAGGGAAGGCACACACACACACACACACACACACACATTCCTGAGAAGTCCAATTAGTTCAACACAGTGCACCTGTGTGAGCAGGAAAATGGCAGCCCTCATTCAGACATTAATTGGCCAAAAACTGACTTGTAGCTCTTTTTTACGCTGAAAAGCAGCATTATGGTGTTTAATAGCTTTCAAATTAAATAACAATCTGCAAGTTTAAGCTTTCAGCTTTCAGTTTCGTTGGCAGCATATGAGAGTTTGGCAGTGCTCTGTCATCATTTGAGCATATGCTAAGCACCGCCCCCCCTTAGTTACTGTTGCTATGCCAGTCAAGCTTTCCGTTCTCACACAGTATTTATGCAGTTTACACTGATAATGGTGGCAGATTGACCATTTGATATTCTTATAATTTGTCTTATAAACAATGGGTCCTTGATTTTAGACAGAAGTAGACTACAGCAGACTTCTCATTTAGAGCCAGCTAAAATGACAACTGAAAAAGTTTTGAAGACTAACCAATGTGTTTGGCAAACACAACACTATCTCAGGTAACATTGGGCTGGGGTTGGTGGACTGTAAAAAATGTAATAAAGAGCAGGACAGAGCTGCTAGCTTTACTCTAAACTCTGATAGCATTCGGGACTCCAGCTTTTGACTTTGTTTAGTTTAGTCAGTGAGGCTTTCTGCTAAATTACCAAAAATGTATCACCATCGTCACCGCAGCGCGCAGGTTTTAGTTGCTTAGTAACGGCAGGCCTGCCAGGAGCGCAACCTCCAAAGCACCTTGGATGAAAGCGACACAGCTGACGTATTCAGATGCAACATGTGAGCACACGAATAACAATTCACACAGAGAAACTGAGATTGTTCTGCAAAATCATTTAACTGTGTGTCCGTATTTTTGTAGTAGTGTGTGTGTATACACCCACCTGCATGAGCTGGTCGTGTTGTTGTGGATTGAACTCTCCCTCCAGGTCAGTCTGACTGAAGGCCAGCTGCTCGTTGCCGGTCAGCTCCTGAAGCTTCTTCAGCTTCTCCATAATCTCATTTCGCTTCAAGTTCTTCAGCTGCTTCAGCTGCTCCCGCTTCTGCTCTTTCTCCTGAAATAGTTGTTGGGAAAGGGAGCGAAAGAAAAGCAGAGAGAATGGTTGGTTTATATTAGCTAATGAATGAAGGATTTCATACTGAAAAGCAGAAAGAGCAACTGGAGGGATCAAGGGCTTGGTTAGAGTTTTTTTTTTTTTTTTTTAACATGACACGCACCTTGTCCTTCCTTTCTTTCACTTCGTCCCTTTTAAGTTTCCTGCGGTCGTCTTTGGAGCGCACAGAGGTGGCGATGCTGCGGGGGTAGGTCTTGATCTGCTGAGCGTCGGGCTCTTCGAAGCGGAAATTGTAGCTTCTTTCAAAGTCCTCCTGCCTCTCCAAGAAGGTCTCCCCTTCCTCTTCAGAGTCCTCCACATCGTCCTGGACCACCTCGTCGTAGGTTGGGATCCTGAACACATCAGGAGAATTTGCATATGAATTATGTTTCCTTCACAGCTCACAGGGAACTAACATCCACACAGGCAGCAACCTACCGTTCATCATCATTATCGTCATCATCCAGGTAGCCTTTGTTGAGGAAGTAGTCTCTCAGGAAACGCTCCTTCTCATCCAGCTCTGGGTCATTCCAGTAGTCCCTTAAGTATTTCTGTCTCAACACAAACCAGTCTCATTATTAAGCATAGGGATGTCACAAGAACCGACTTCAGTACCAAGTTGATGCCAAAACTCTGAAAACGTGACAGTACTCGTTTTTCTACAGTACCACAGGTACCGGTTCGTGCATCTGAACCGGTACCATTGATTTCTTAAGTATGTAGCTGTGTAATAAGCGGGATAATGTACAGCGAGCCGGTCATTGTTGTGAAATAAACCCAGACAGGCTTCGCATCGCCCTGAAGGGGTTTATTTCACAACAATGACCGGCTTGCTGTACATTATCCCGCTTATTACACAGCTACATACTTAAGAAATCAATGATTTGACACAAAAACCTTGTAATAAACGGTAATAAAGGAGTGGAGGTTGAAGTACATGGGACGTATTGTTTTACTTTTGTTTTTTACAGTGGGATCGAATTAGTATCGACAATCGTGGAATTTTACTTGTATTGGTATCGACTACTTAATTTCTGGTATCGTGACATCCCTACTACGCAAGCCTCTGTTTCTAGCCAAAATGAATTTCCCATCATGCTTTCTTGCACACTGTCCGATATATTTCACACACTCACCATGTCCTTCACCTCCTCTGGACCATTGATGTCAGCCTGGCCCTTCAGCCACTCCACAAAGTCTTCTTCTTCTTTATCCTACAGACAGATACAAGAGCACAGAAGTTCATCCTGATCTGTAATGCTCTCATATTTCTCCATTTCACAATGGGAAGTAACTGGTAACAGCTTATGACCTTCTCATCCTGTGTTTTGATCCTCCTGGTCAGAAACTCAGATGGTCCGTCTCCCTCGCCGGCTTCCTCGTCGTCGCTGTCTTGGATGAACTTACGGAAGCTGCGGAGAGGTTTAAGTTTCTGTAAATAGTCTGTAATAGAGTTATACTGCCAGACAGACACCTTCAGATTGTTTGAGTCCTACCTGTCTTTCAGCTCCCGCTGCTCCTGAATGTAGCTCGGAGAGGCAGCTCTCTTTGAAAGAAAACAATGATGATTAACAATTAATAAAAACACCGGTAAGTATTTCCATTGTCCTGAGGGAACTAAATTATCTGGCAACAGGGTCTACCTCCTCCATTCTCTTGGCGGCCTCCTCATCATCACTGTAGTCATCATCCTCATATTTGCTGTAAAGTAAAAACAAAAAGATCAGAAGATTTTTAAAAAAATTGGAAAATAGCAATAGCACTCTTTGTGTATATTTCAATAATAGAGGTGATACAGTTAAGAGCCGCAAAGATAATCGATTAATTGTCAACTATTAAATTTATCGTCAACTATTTTGATAATTGATTAATTGGTTTGAGTCATTTTTTAAGAAAAAAAAATCTCTGATTCCAGCTTCTCAAATGTGAATATTTTCTGGTTTCTTTACTCCTCTATGACAGTAAACTGAATATCTTTGAGTTGTGGACCAAACAAGACATTTGAGGATGTCATCTTGGGCTTTGGGAAACACTGATCGAAATTTTTCACCATTTTCTCACATTTTATAGAGAGGTACAGGTATACAAAAATTATAAAAACAATAAATAGAGATATAAAAGATTCAGAGTGAATGGGTGAACATAGTTTGTACAGTCCGTCAATAAATAAATGTAGTATGTACAATAAATAAATGTAATATGTGCATATGTGCAGTCTATAAGTGGTATATAGGATGTATATTGTAAAGTAAGTGTAAAGTGCGCCAGTGGTTAGAGTCCAAGATGGTTGCAGATAGTGCATGTTTAAAGTTCTTAAAGTCCTCATAGTTCTCATATGGGGGTCAGCCTTGGTTGTGGAGCCTGATGGCTACCAGCATGAAGGACTGACCCAGGTGCTTTGTGTTGTACCGAGGGGGGACTATAGGAATAACATGTAAGAATTTTGGGTGTAGTTCCCCTTTGAGTCCTTGATCCTGATGGAAGGACCCAAAATGCACCATCACTCTGTGAAATCTGATTGTGGTGCAGTCAGACATAGTAAATGTTAGTAAATAATAGTAAATGAAATCAGTAGCTCACTCACCCCTCCTTTTCCAGTATGACTTTACGTTCATAGTCCTTGAGATACATGGGCTTTACTGCTTTCTTCGAGGTTGAAGGCTTCTCATCGCTGGTGGGTGCTTCTGAAAGATTTAATGTCTTGTTTATAATAAAATAAGGCAAGGCAAGGCAGCTTTATTTGTATAGCACATTTCAGCAACAGGGCAATTCAAAGTGCTTTACATAAACATTCAAGAACATTGCGACAAAGTGCAAAAGAACATTAAGACATAATTAAAACAGTTATAAAAACATAAAAACATTAAATATTAGAAAATAAAAACAAGCTAAAAGTAAAAGCTAGGATAGAAGCTAAAATAGAATATAACACACAAGAGTAAAAGTTATAGTGCAGCATAAGATCATTATTTGATTTAATAAAAGGCAGCAGCAGCAAACAGGAAAGTTTGGTCCTGCTGGTTTCTGGGAGCTTGTTCCAGATATTTGGTGCATAAAAACTGAACACTGCTTCTGCATGTTTAGTTGTGATTCTGGGGACACTAAGCAGACCTGATCCAGATGACCTCAAAGGTCTGGATGGTTCATAACATAGCAGAAGATCAGAAATGTATTTTGGCCCTAAACCATTTAGTGTTTTGTAAACCAGCAGCAGTATTTTGAAATCAATTCTCTGAGAGACAGGGAGCCAGTGTAAAGACCTCAGAACTGGACTGATATGATCCACTGTCTTGGTCTTAGTGAGGACTCTATAGCAGCAGCGTTCTGAATCAGCTGCAGCTGTCTGATCCATTTTTTAGGAAGACCAGTAAAGACGCCATTAAAGTAGTCAAGTCGGCTGAAGATAAATGCATGGACTAGTTAAATAAGATGACCTATAGACCGTGAAAGCAACACCAATGATAGCAATAATCACCTTCTGAGTAGAACTTGACATCTGTCTGGTAGATCTTGGGGTCTCTCTTCTTCAGCAGCGACAATGTTCTGTAGAAATCCCTCTCAACTTCAGGGTCCAGTTCCTGGGAGGGCAAATAACAGGCAGTCAGTCAACATAATGAACACAACAGCACGTTATTGTTATCTGTTGCTAGTGTGGAAAGATGCTAACTAACCAGTTCACTGTCTCCAGAGCTGGACGACTCAGAGTCACTCTCATCATCTGCTCGGTCTCCGTATCGGTCCTTCACTGCACACCAACACACAACACACAGACATTATACCCTCAGATAACACAGCTGTATAATAAAACAACTTAAAGCTAGCTACACGTCCCCATGCTGGATTGTTAGCCTGATAGTTTAGCCCTCCATCGTTAGCTAGATAGCTGCTAACACACTCACGTCTCTGCAGCTCCTCTTTCTGTCGGTATTTATCATACTTCTGAGCGAACCCGGAGTTGATTTTCAACTCCGACTTGCCTGACATGGTTTTAATGAAGCAGATAGCTTTATACTACAATTAAAACTACACACGAGTAACGGGAAGTCATTCCAGCTGCTGCATGTGTCTGTAGAAAGCTGAACCACGTGGCTTCCGGTAAGCAGGTCATAGCTAACACACACTGTCCACCACGTGTCCACCATGTGTCCACCAGGGGGCGCACTGACACTGAGGTTCACCACTTTATTATATTATACACAGTGACAGACAGAAGCAAATCTCTAGAATATGTTGTAAAATTTCTTATTTTATCGGGAAAATTATTTATTAACTAAAATACACAAC